>VDFB02000015.1:481858038-481913119 GCA_007258455.2 Sequoia sempervirens | reverse complement strand
ATTTATCTATAATTCTTATTACATTTTTCTTAATTATATAAAATTATATTTTATTAAATTGTTAAAAAAATTTAAGTTGCTTATAAATAATTTTATGTGTTTTTTATAATTAACTTGATATTGTGTATAAAAGGTTTAAGTTATGAATGTTATAATATAAAAAAATAAATTTGTTTTCAATGTTTATTTGTTAGTTTGATGTGAGAATAATGCTGCATAGTAATGATTAAATTTTTCTTGATTGGTTAAGTGATATTGTGAAATTATTCTATGTTAATTTAATGTTATGAATGCTATATAATATAAAGAAAAATATTTCTAATATATTTTTAATGCACCTTTATATTTTATAAACAAACATCTAAAATAAAAATGTGATTGTAAAAAAAATACAACTTAATGAGTGAACATACATTAAAGTTAAAAGTGAAATTATAAAACAAATTGTAAATTTATTTTATTTTTCTTCTATAAATATAATTTTTTTATTTGTTGTCTGCCTAGTAATGCCCACTTCTCCTTTTAATGAATGTTTTATTTTGCAAGGGTTGATTTAGTGCTGCCGTTGATCTATTTCCTTCAAATATCAACGGTGCCCGCCATCTCGTGATCGGGAATTGAAAGACCATGAAATCATGGGTGGGCGCCATGTGTCCTATCCGGGGGATCAAATTTGCACTATCACTGACCAACTGCCATTTGATCTGAGCTGTTCCCCACCATCCCGCGATGGTGCTTGGGTTGATTGCGAAATCACGGGTGGGTGCCACGTGTCTCATCTGATGAAGCCTAAAGAGCAAAGGAAACACTAGCCGGCTTTAAATGTATTAAGGGGCGGATTACTAAAGTGTTCTCGAGATGCACATGTTCTAAATCAACGAATATGTTATAATCTCGCTGGAAAAGCTGCTCGAAGGTTAATGACATGGCTGGCGACTGTGTTAAAGGAACAAGATCATTGATGCTTAAGATCAACAGTTGCCCGCCATCGCGCGATTAGAAGTTTCAGGATTGCGATATTGTGGGCAACCGCCATGTGGACTTCCTTCGTAGTGTATGGTAAGGTGGGCCCCTTATCGCCGTGTTGGCAATTATGTCAGCTTGTTTTGAAGGTGGCCGCCAATGATTTTATTTTGTAGAGGGTTGAATTAGCGCTGTCGTTGATCTATTTCCTACAGATCAATGGTGCCTGCCATCCCGCGATCAGGAATTATAGGATTGCAATATCACGGGCACTTGCCATGTGTCTCATCTAATGAGGTCTAAAGAGTGAAAGAAGCATTAGCCAGTTCTAAATGTGTTAAGGGGCGGATTACTAAAGTGCTTGTGAGATGCACATGCTTTATTTCAACACAGATTTTATAATTTTGAGGGAAAAGATGCTTGACAGTTAACGGAAAGGACGACAACCATTTTTGAAGGAGCAGGATCTCTGATGAGAAGGATCAATGGTTGCCTGCCATCCCACGATGGTAAATCGAGGGATTACGGTATCACGGGCAATCACCACGTGGTTTTCATTTGCAGCTTATGGCATGGTGGGCCCCTTATTTCTGTGTTGGCAATTATGTTAGCTTGTTTTGAAGGTGGCCATCGATGATTTGATCAAACTGGAGGATCAATGGTTCAAATTTAAATCTGTATCAAATGTGGTTGGATCCGTTCGTACAGCCCGCGAGTGAGCTTTAATGGTGGATGAGACATCTATTGGCAAGATTTGATCGACATAAAATCAATTTACTTACTTCATTTGTATCACAAGGCATCCAAGTATTTCGTAAAAAATAGTTTCAGAGCCAAAGGTGAAATTGTGAGCAGCTGCAGCTAGAAATTAGAGTTTGTGCGAAAAAAATCGTGAGTTTATTTTCTCTGTTTCCCAGTCATTCTGGACCTAAATTTGGGAAGGGGGGTCTGCTATGTGTGCCACTAAGCTCATTAAAATATTTTGTTGGGGCTATAGTTTAATCATAAATTGTGAGGAATTGTGGTATTTTTACTCTATAATTTCCTATCTTTGCTTAGTCATAGCCACTTGAAGTGTAACATTGTAGTGAAGCCCTAGTTTGTCTAAAATGGCACCACCCAAGTAGCACTCTGGCCACATTGAGTATTTGAAAATAAACTTGTATGATGATTTCCTAGATCAATTTTCATTGTCAAAAAATGATAGAAGGAAGGGTGTAGTGTTATTGCAAGGGAAAATCCTAGGGTAGGGGTTGGTGTATAATAGTTCCAACATTGCTAATGCTAGGGTTTCACTCACTGGCTTAGAGATGTTCAGATTATGGTATGGACAGAGGAATTTTCCTCACCCTTTCTCAAATGGATGGATGTATGACATGGGTAAGCTGGTTGTACCAAATGTGTTCCCTGATGTGGACTTACTTAGGGTAGTGGCCATGAGATATGACCCCATCACATGGGTAATTAGAGATAATGATGGAGGGGTTCTATTAGAAATTAACAGAGATGTTATCCAACTGACTTTTGATTTGAGTGAGTCGAGTGATGACTTGGTTCCTATTAATTTTGAGGAAATGAAGCAGGAGTATACAAAATTGAAATCTCTTTTTAGGGTTAAGCTGCTTCCACCTCATCTGGTTAAGGCAAGAGGTTCACAATTTCACATCAGCCCTAGTGACCAGGAACCCTTCAGATTGAATTGTTTTGCAAAGCCTTTCCTAGCTACTTTCTATTCACTATGTCAGATTTTGGGTTTTAGTCCTAGTGCAGTAATGCCAATTGCATACATGTTCATGGGGGTGAAAATACAACACCCTAACTTCTCTGTAACATATGAGTTTGATTCTTTTTTGGCTGAGAGGATAGATGAAGGGCTGTCGAAGCTACATAAAGGTGATACTGGTACTCAATTCTTTTTGTATTCTATGTTGATGCATATGTTCCTATTTAAGAATGCTAATTTCTTTGCTGAGAAGATGAACTTAAGGCAATCAGTTGATGGAGAAAGATTGCCAGTACAGATATGGGTTGTAGATCTATCCTGTAATAAGGAAAACACCAGTTATGTGCAATTTGATAATTATTTTGCTTCAAGATTAAGGGCTAGATTGATGGTAAATGTACCTAGGATCCTTGAGGAAGTGCATTATTTCCTTAGGCCAAAGGAGAGGAAACTAGAATTGAGGGTTTTACATAACTAGGGTGACATTATCCCATATCCAGTCAGTAGTGTCCTGAGAATATATGGATTTCAAGGAACCCCTCACATACTGCTATACAATGTGCCACCAAGACTAGGGTTTGTAGAAGTTATGTGGAAGATGGGTTGTATTCATGAAGACAACCTTACTGGAAAGGGGAAGGGAACATTATTCCCTGATTATATAGTAGTGTCTGAATTTACATTTTCAAAGGGAGGTTGGACACATTTTGATAAATTCTTTGTTGATTACCATTTGAGATTTGGTCCAAGTTGACAACATGATCCTGAAGGTTTCTTTGCTATTTTCAGACAAAGAATAAAAGGTGGCAAGTTTACACACGAGTTCAATTTCCTTGAGGACCTGATTAGAAATGAATTTGATTTAAATAAGCAGGAATTGAACAAGGAGAAATGGATAGCTTATAGTAAGCTACTAGATATTGTGCACAAAATGGATCCGAATTATGATCCACTGGTGGAATTCACTCCATACCATAAGAAAATTGATTTTTTGATGAAAATCTTTAAGGAGATTATGGACACCTTGACAACCAAAAGGATAAATTTAAGGCTAAGTCTGGATATGCAAGGACAAAGTGATAGACCAATTGAAACAAGGTCAGTATATCAGCCTACAGAAAGGCGGCCCATCTATAGAAGGAAATGGGATACTAGCAGTGATGAGGAAGAAGTAGACAGAAAGGGGAAGAAAATAATGAAGGAACCTTCACAACCAGGTCCAAAATTCAAAGTACCTAGGGTAGTCAAGATCATTGAATTATAGTCTTCACCAGAGCACAGTCCCCCATCACCACCATCTGAGCCACGTCCTAAGAGGCAAAGAACTGATCACCCACTTGAGGGTTTGACAGATGAAATTATTGTTACTGGTTAGGACATGTAGGTTGGTATGCCTTCCCCTCCTAGGTCAGCTGAATTGGTTCTATCTAATTTGGATATGAAGGGTAAGAGTGTGCAGGATACAATAATGAAGGCTTGCAAGAAGTTCTTAGATGACAATGCATTTGTAAAGACTCTTGTATTCTTGCAATTGGCATGGAGGATGAAATTTGAGGAATATCAAAATAAATGCAAGGAGAGAAGAGAACTAAGGCCTGACAGGTCAGATTAGGAGAATGATGAAGAAGTAAAAGCTGAACTAACGGAAGAGTTCAAAAAAATCACTCCTGAAGAAGGGAGACAACTTGTGAGTCAGGCTGGTGTTTTGATTTTTCCTGAATGGGACATTGCAGATGCAATGGATTTCAATGCCATTATGAAGTCCAAGAATCCTTGTTTAGGATTCTAAAGAAGTTAAGGCAGCATTGCAAAACTCTGCCTTCAGTGAAGAATATGAGACAACAATTTGGGCATTGGCTCCACAAGGAAGAAAGCTAGACATTGTTTATATTAATTCAAATTTCAACAAAGGATTAATAATAAAGAGGGCTTTAGAGACTTCAACCACCAAAGCCACTAATTTAACTATGAATGTGGCCAAGTTGGCCCAAAAGACTGTTGAAAGGGAGGAGGCTGAAAGAAAGAGCCTAATGGAGAAGTATAACATTTTAATTGAAGAATATAGTAAAATGAAACAGAGGAATGTTGAGCTACAAATTGAAGTGGAAAGGTTCAAATATAGACATATTGGGGAAACATCTAGTGCTCTAGGAACCAACACATTACCTCCCATAGTAGGGTCAATGCCTCCTGCTTCTCCAAATGTTTCTACACCAGGGTCTCCTATTCAAAATCCTGCTCTCACCCCTCCTCTAGAAAAAATTGATGAAAAAATAGAGTGCTCTATTGATCCAACAAAGAGGTAGCTAATACAGAAAATTGATGAATTACAGACATCATTAATGGTAAAAGAGGAGGGTTTTCTTTCAAAAGAAAAAGAAATTGTTACTACTGTTTTGGAGCATTTAAATGAAAGGGTAGATAATAAATTTCCTTCTATACATTCTTTGTATTCTTTGCTATTTGAAGCAATAAAGAATATTGATAGGGATCAGGGGATAGTGATTCCAATAATTGAAATTGGATCCCTAGGGAAAATGATCTAGATATTATGAATAAAGCCTCAAGGTTTGATGTAAATAACAAGCCCCAATCATTGAAGCCTACTTATATATTAGTGAAATCATTGCAAGGTTTTTAGACCTTACCAGATGATTTAAGTAGGAAGATTAGGGAGTTGGTAAAGAATTTCAAAGATTGGGGTAACACACTGTTACCTGATATAATTGATGAGAAGGGGGAAATCAGAACACTCCAACAATGGTAGGATCAAGCAAGTAAAGTCATAAATAATCAAATTAAAGTAATTTGTGATGACTTAGATTATGATTTGTTGGTGAATTGTATGGATAATATTATTGGTACCGGCTCATTTTTGGAATCTTTTGAAAGAGATGCTAATCAGGTAGTGGTAAAGTATATGCCTTATAGTACAAAGGTAAGTGAGGTGATTAATTTTGACTAGCCAACTGACGAAGAATACCAGAGGTGGGTGGCTAAGTATTTGAATGATGATGAGTAAAAAGAGTGGGTTACTGACAGGTGGCAAATCAGATGTTGTAGTTACAACGATTCCAGTTTTGTGTTGATGGATTTCTTGGCTTGGGTTTCGCATGGTTTTTTGTTATTGCATCAACCTTCCTCCGCCGATATGATGAACAAGAATATGCTCTAGGATGATTGTAGTTGTAACAATTTTTGGAATATCATCAGGTGCTCTAATCAGCTGGTGACGTGTGTACTTTCTGGCCCGAAGCTTGTTTGCTCCTTCATTTTTCTATAAGAAGGATTTCAAGGCTAGAAGTATGGGTTAGCAAGTTAGATAATTTTGATTGAGTCTAGGAAAAGTTGTAGAGCTGATTGTAAAGATCAATGGTTTTAGAGAGAAATGCAATTTAGGTTCTGTCACTCTATGATAGGTTTTAAGTTCATGAGGATTTAATGTTGCATAACAGTATTAACATTTGAATTGAAATGATAATTTCAAGCTCGTCTCTCTCAATTATATGTGCATATCTAAACTTTGAATAAAATAACTAAAGGTTGTTTCATTTAGCTCACTGTTGTAGTGTGTATGATTCTATTTTAACTTTAATTCAAGGAATTAATTAAAATGCTTGAATGGGATTATAAGCAGATATGTTTTGCATATCCAATGGTTTTAGAGAAATGCAATTTAGGTTTTGAGTCATTATGTAACAGGTTTTGAGTTCATAGAGATTTAATGTTGTATAATAGTACTAGCATTTGAGTTGAAATGAAAATTTGAGCTCATGTCTCTCCATTGTACATGCATGTCCCGAACTTTGAGATAGGAAAATAACTAAGGGTTGTTTATCCATCTCTTGTTGTGGTGTGTATATGATTCTATTTTAGCTTTAATTCAAAGGAATTAATCAAAATGCTTGAATGGGATTATAGGCGGATATGTGTATAAGAGTTTGATAAGTAATTAAGGTGGGCTAGGAATGCATGTGATGAAATTGTAATGCAATATTATGGGGTCTTATATGTGATGTATTAAAATCTATTATAAACCTCTCTAGATGCTTATGAATTTGACTCACCGCAATGGATATGATAGCGTTTGATCTAAGTTGTAATTATTAGTGTAGTTCGTGTTGTTTGTCTTTGCCTAGAGCTTGCACACAAATTTGCAAATTATTGATATCTTATACAATGGATTGTGTTTAGTTAACTCACCTCCAGTAGTTGATATTGTCTATGAACAACCAATTCTAGTTGATATTATCTTATTGTGTTGAGCTATTAAATTGAGATCACCTGCTATTGTTAATGTTGTTTATAATAGATGCGAGAGGTTATGCAAGCACATTAAAGGAGTCCACCCTCCGGGTCTTGAGAGCCGAAGTGTAGGAGGCTTTTAGAAGTCCTGGTCGGTTGGCCTAGGTCGCCCGAGCTGCAGCCCGATTGGAATTGGCAATTCCATAGGTATATTAGAAGACAAACACAGTTTACATTGTAAAAGAGGAACCAACATACCGCATCAACCAGCGAACAACCACACTCTAAACAAACTTTTTAATCTTTTATGATCGCAAAACATAAAACACACTAATTTCAAGGTTGTTAACATCACTATTGAAATGTTTTAAATTTTTGACCTTTCAAACATTAAAAAGTACATCATTAAATTAATTATGTAATGGCATAAAATTTAAAAACATCATGAATTAATTATGTAACCACATAAGTCAAATATAATTCTATCAAGAAATTAATATCAAATAGATAATATAATCGCTTAACTTATACATTTCAATGTCATTGATCTTCTTCTTCATCCAACTCTTTGTTTGTATCATCCGATCTAGATTACGACATTGCCAAGTTGGTCATATCATCATCATAAGTCATCGATGCTCCGGTTTCAATAATGTCATCATCCATACGGATGTCATCTTCATGAACATTAGCTCCTACATCATCATCATCTAGTTCCTCCTCTTTGACATCTTCGTCAGGGACATCATCAACTAACCGTTGATCCCGATCATCATCTACATCATCTTCTAGTTCTTCGGTATCTTCTTCCACCACATTATACTTTACCGGCCTTACTTTTGGATCATGTCTAACAACAAATGACCAACCCAGTTTACTTGGAACCTCTGAGTAAAATACCTGCTCACATTGGCTTGGAAGAACATGGGGCTCATTTCCAGCTTGCTCGATTGACCTTGTATTAACCATGGTAAATCCATTATCATATTCAATAACAGTTATCTCTGGATCATTTTCATTCAATCATAGCACGTACCATGGGGCCGGCCGAACAAAGTATCGGAAGGACTTAAAGTCACCTCAAATTATATCATCCAAAATCCATGAGTATCAATTTTTGAGACTTACGGATGTATGTAAGCTTCTAGATAGAAACATTAGTCACACGAAGGAGCTATGATTATACCAGAATCACAAAAGTTTTCTTCTTGTCATCCAACATTTTGATTAAAATTTACATTGCACCACATAGCATTGTGGTGTTTCACACTGCAATATGTCAAACATGTAAAAATTATTGCAATATCTTTGGATTGATAAACATATTTATTCTTGGCGAGATGTTATGCAAAGAAACAATCTCAAGATATATACATCAATATATTTGAAAATAATTAAATGTATGGGTGATTCAGCTATATTTATACATACCTATTTATCTCTTAAAACCATATGCTAAATCAATTTCCTTTGTGTAATGTTGGAATCTCCATTATGATAAGCTTATTTATCAATGAAGCCACACCTTCCCATGTTAATCTCTTGTGACCAGATTGTTGACATCGTTGTAATCCATACCATCATCTAATCAAGATTGTTGTACGCATTGCAAATGTGAGTGCATCCCACTCTTAATTAGCTGTACAAAAAAAATTAGAAATTCACAAAATGGCGTATAGTGGTTAAATACCATAGTATATGATCTTAATTTATAATTGATGTACATTGAAGATTAAAAATTAAATAAGTACAATATGCATAAAGAAGCCATATGTAAAATACATTCCAATTAATCACATGACCATCTTTATAATTACCTCTCACTTTCTTCAATCTACCTTTCTAGCGGGTACTCCCCTTCAAATTTATTAATGGGTTAGGATCCCAAATGCAATCTACATGGATCTTTGCTGCAAACTTAGGAAGATATTCACTAATGTACACCATGGTCTAGTATAACATATATCCCTCCACCATAGAACCCTCAGGATGTGCTCTTTGTCTAACCAAAGCCTTCAAAATTTCAAGTGCCTCTCAACCATCCACATTGACCTTGTGTGTACAGGTCCACACAATTCAATCTCCTCAACTTGGTGTATGTGGTAGTGTTCTTGTGCATTGAAAATGGTTGAAGGTAGACACTTTTTCATTTCACACATTAGACGATGAATTTTTCTCTTCCAATAATTTATATCTTCTTTATGGATTTCTTTAGATGATAGCCATCTACAAGTGATTCAAGGCGCAAATATATTAACGAGATTTAACAAAAATATACAGTATATTACATAACAAGTAAAACAAATGGCAATTATAAGATCTATATAGTGAATTAAACAAATCTCGCTACTTACCTCATGTATTTTCCAAGATCATATATAACTTGCTTGACATTGTTGTCAAAGTTGTCTGGGAGAGATACAAGTAGAACATATTGCAACAATTATAAAATGATCTTTTCATTATTTTTTTAAAAGTAGTAAACACAATACACTGAAAAGTACATGGATTATACAAGTGTATATAATATACCAGAATAATTACCTTAATGAAGGTATGCCAATCATGCATTTTCATCCCTGACCCAAATTCACCTTTCTTTGTTATTATATTGTTTATGTTCGCAACAAATCCTATGGGAAATCAAATTTTTTGTATGACTTCTTTTATAGCATTGCTTTGCTGCTCTATTAATAACCAAGGAAGGGCACTTATATTAATTTGGTCTCCATCACTATTTAATTGAATGGCATTTTTCATTGCATGATTGGCTTCCTGAATATCACTACAAATTTTGATAATTTTTTCTTTTTCATGCCTTCCATCCAATATTTTCC
Organism: Sequoia sempervirens; assembly: GCA_007258455.2. NCBI lineage: Eukaryota > Viridiplantae > Streptophyta > Pinopsida > Cupressales > Cupressaceae > Sequoia > Sequoia sempervirens. The sequence continues at coordinate 481,903,351 of VDFB02000015.1, read as the reverse complement.
ATAATGTTTATGTTATATTCTTTCCGATATGCATTGTATCAAATAAATACACAATTTGTAGCTACTCATATTAGGGCAACCTACTAAATTGTCTGGAATAACTTTTTAGTCCCTGTGGAAGCCGACCATTAATGCCTTGACGACTTTCATGAAGTATATAAGTTAAACAAATTAACAACGACAATCATTGTCAATTACAAAATGAGTAAACACAACACAATATAAAAATATAAATTCAAAACATATCATATATGATAGATAAACAATTTGATCCGATGTATAACCTTGGCGATTAATTCTATTATATTTCAACTTCCATAGGTGAGGTGACATTCTTCGTGGTTTTGATGTAGTCTCCTCTTTCCCATTGAAAAGATGTTTTTCAGTAGTTCGATACTTATGATTTCTATGGAGGAAGTGCCTATACTCATCAAACACTTGCTTTCCTAAACTTGTTGAATGACGAGATTTCATCTTTGGACCACAAATTGGACATACAAATATTCCCTTTGTTTGAAGACTTGCAAGATGATATATAATTGGATTAAATATGTCAATTTTTATAATTATATATAATAAATAGATTATTTTAAAAACATTCATGATATCTACTTCATCAAATTAAATATTGTTAAAGTGCAGTCGAACATTATAACATACCCCAAAAATGTGTTAGCCCTGGGGCATCATGAATTGTCCATACAAGCATTGCATGGAATTGAAATTGTCTTTGTCCTATTGGTCTAGAGACGTCATACATAGTGACACCATTCCATAACTTTAGTAACTCATCGATAAGAGGCTCGATATATACATTCATATCTTTAACTTAGTACTTACCTAGTTGAATGAACATAAACATTACATAATTATTATAACCATTTTACTGCAATATATATAAATTAATGTACATGACTATTGAATGAAAAAAATATAAGTCATTATGCAAGAAATAAGACAAATGAGATGCTACTACGTTAAAGAAAATTGATGTAAACAAATACCTGGAACAATCATTGACAACATTATGTGCTCCCTCTTTATTGACATCCATGGAGGAATGTTATTGTTGATAACAAAACAGGCCACACTAAGTAAATAGATCTCAGCTCTCCAAATGGATTGACACCGTCCGCTCCCAATGAAAGCCCGAGATTACGAGGTTCTTCTTTAAAAGTGTGGCCCGGTTTTCCTCCATGTCCTAAATGTATGCAGAACCATCCGCGTACATTCAAAGAATGTCATCTCCACACTTCTATTACGTGCATGGTAATCCATCAATTCGCTAACCTTTGCACCTAAATAATCGTTTCATACATGGAATAATGAGAATATAATGAAGAACCTTGCAAGACACCTTTTTTGTTAGTTGATTTGTTTGATATCTACTGATATGACATTCTGGGAATTCTATTGCAAATTCCTGTTGTTTATGATATATAATATGATCATTGGGACATGCATCTATTGTTTGATACTCCATTCCAATATCTTTCATAATAGCACATAAATCTCGGTATGAGCGAGGTAAAATATTTGATGGTGGTAACAAAAATTCACCAATCAATCTACAACAAAAAACAATTTGTTCATATAAAGGATATTAATGGTACATATTTCATCCTTTATTTACTAGTGATGAACTAACAACAATTAAAATAGATGAAAAAGATGACATATATGACATACCTTAACATCCGTGAGATTGCTATGTTTGATAAACCATTCACAACCTTCAAGTTCAACAACAACACTACAATAGAGAGAAGAGTTGTTTTAGATCCTTCATAAAGGCTGCATTGTGCCTTGTCAGAATGCGAGGGTAAATCATGAACATCATCAAAGTCATCTTGATCATCATGATCAACTCTACCACTAAATGTATCATGGATCAATGTATCCGTGCCATCATCTTCAACTGTGTTTTCTAGTAGCATGATCATCTTCTTCCCTTAGGATCATTAACTTCATCTTCGATATTCACAGCTCCATGTTCGTCTACTTGCAAAACCACATTTTTCGGGCCATGATAATCCATATCATCTTCCCTAGGGTGCCCCACCTTTATAATAATGATAGATACAAATAAACCATGATCATGATCAAGTGATTATATATATATATAAAATGTTAAAACAATATAAACATTTACAAATTCAATCAATATAAACACATATAATGAACAACTTACCAATGGAAGATAATCATGCCCCCTTCAACATGACCATGCTGCCTACAATGTTTCTCAGCTATTGTGATTAAAAGTCATCTTGTCTTTAAGCCCTTGAAATTATTGCAAGGACAATAACATTTCCCATCACACTTTCTTTTCAATCTAGCCCACAATCTATCAAGTGTCTCTTCATTTTGTTCTGGACTAATATTATCTGACATGATTTTTCTTTACTAAGTTTGACTATTTAGATCTTAAAAAAATATCAAACTCACACTCGAATAATTTTTATTTATAGACAGGTAACATAATCTAATAATTCTGATATTTTACACCAAAAAAAATTGACATGCAACCACCCCTGCAAAAGAGAGATAGTCTAAAGTTAATGACCCCCAAAAACACTTTAAAATGCTAATTCCAAAACTTATTAAGTTCTAATTTTACTATGATTTCCAACCATTAAGACTCCTAAAATAAGAATATTGAACTTGATCACAAAATTCCTACAACAATGGAGGTAGCGAGCTAGTAAGAGCAAGTGACCCATTCCTAAGGAGCAACAAGTCGGAATCATAATTGCTAATGTCAATAGGGATTTATCCTTTTAGTTAAAGATGCAATGTGTCACTTCTTATGATGAGCTTATCCCTAGGGCCCTCAACATTAAGAGATCCCTAATAAAAAAAAACAAAAGCATTGGTAAGAGCATGATTAGGGTACAAACCCTAGGCCTCCGTAGAAACATAAACAATAACTATAGTGGATTAGTGAGGTTGCAATACCAGAAAGATTGAGACATTGTAGGTAATAACAAAATCTTGCAATCTAAGGTGCCAGCCAATAACAAGCACACTATGTAGCTTAGTGACATTTTGTAAATGCAATCTATGGTAGAAGAATAGCCAGTCCTTGAGATGTAGCCAGTCAAAATAAAACTAGCTTGATGACAAGATAATAAAGCTCAAACCTTGCATAGTAAAGTGAAGATTTTAACAATGAGTTTCCTTACCCCCTTACTGACCTTAAGAGGGTTTTCAAATGCTTTTTGGTGGTAGTATTAGACAAGGAAAAATGCAATCCCGAGGGAAATGACTATCAAATGGGAAATGCGGTGGTAATCATAGGTTCAATGTTTCTTCTCTTAAGCATTATGTGTATAATGGAGGTAGTGGATTACATGTTTTGAAAATGAGTGTTTTGAGACTCATCAAAAGATGGGAGAATAGTGAATAATACCTTGTGTAGTTGTGAAGTAGTGTCAATAAGGTTGAAGGATCTTAAGAACTACAATACCATGAAACAATAGGTCCCACAGTAAGTAGGTAGTCTATGGGCATAGTTTAATTTATAGAAGGATGCTCATGAGAAAGGAATCTTCAGAGTGATGATAGTGAGTGAAATTTTGAGATTGCAGCGGGGTGCAATACCCAGGTCTTAAAGGAAGTAGTAAATGTGCAAGAAAATTGAATCGTACACAACAAACAATTCACAATGTTATCTTCCATAATGCCTTGAGTTTGAAGACAAAAATCTCATTGTATCTTCATGATGAAAGTGGTGACCTTAATGGTCAATCACTAGCAAACCATGATTTTAAAACATGCTATTGTGCTTATGGAGGCAACATTTTAAGCAAGGCAGTGAGTGGTGGTTTGGAACAATGGCAGGTATGAAGGGACTTGCTTTATATGCATACTATGCAGTCTAGCTTAAGACAACGTTCTTAGAAGAGGATTGAAGGTGGATTATGGAACTCAAGGGTTACCATAAAAAGGATTAAAGCAAAGACTGAGATCTATTTAAAAGCCACGGTCATGAAGATATTAAAGATGTCACATGCAAAACCCTAGTAGTTGGAGTAATGAATATAGTGCCAAAGAGGATAGTGTGCTGGGGAAGATTTAGGAGATCTCCACATTATCTAATTACAGGGAAATACATCATTTATTTATTTATTTAATTAAAATAAATCATTCTAAACCCTATATAGGATACATTGATACTTCAAAAGCCTTTGAAGGAATTTAAGATGATGCAAATATATGTCAAGTAACATTCATAAGGTTTAGAAAATCTTGATCACTCTCTAGAATAGCCCATTAAACATGGGTTGTGCTTGAATGCACTACATAATTGATATAACACAAACACTCTGCATATCAACCAGAGTTATAGGCTCTTTATTTCAGCAAGAGGTAATCACTCTTTGATCATGCTATAATTACATCCTAACCTGTTAAATTTGAGACAACTTGAATGCACCCAATGATGATTGACACCTACATTATACAACCTGAATTAACTACATTATATGAGTGCCTCCATTTCTATCACAACATAGCCACATTAAACTTGGGTCACACATGAATGCATCATGTATTTGTTATAGCACAACTGTACACATGACCAATAGAGTTATGGATCACATAATTATAGTCACAAGAATCTGCTTCTTGGTTGTGATCTTATGGTGATTCCACACAACAAAATATGGACATGAAATTCTCAAAACCCTTAACCTCTAAAAATGAAATCTGATGAGATGTTGCTTTAAAATATGATTTTCAAACCTGGAACTACAAATCTGACTTCACAACTGAATTCTGCAAAAAGACAATGACTACCCTCAACCTGGCGATATCATCTTGAATTTTTTTATTTTTCCCAAGAAAATCGTCCTTTGTTCTCCACAAACTGTCTCAAGTAGAGCAAAACACTGTCACAATAAATCAGGTGTGAACTCACTTTTCTTTATGTCGGCCACAATTTGATTTTTTTTTTAATTTTTCATGTTTGTTGAAAATTCAATGAAAATGATAGCCAACATTTCGACGAACCCCAGGTTCGTCGAAATTTTGACGAATGTTGGGGATAAACTTTCAAAAAATTGGAAATTACACATCAAATTTTACAAGCACCTGACGAACATCGAATTTTACATATTTCGTTGGATAGTTTCGTCGTATTTCATAGTCAAATGTATTAGTGGTCTCAAAGACTCTTTCCTTGAGGAGTTTTATGCTGAATGGGACTGAGGCATGCTTTCCAGTTGACTTCCTTGAGAGATATCTTCAGATGAATAATTCAATCCTGCAAAACAAATGCCTCCATTAGTTCTCAAAAGCAAATAAAATACATTATGATAAAATACACTATTGCTTATGATTATTTCATTCAATTTTTTAGCAAGAAAACCAACTCAAGCTGAGACAGAACCAAAATCTGATAAAACAAAATACAGACCCAGGAGGAAAACAAAAGAAATTCCCAAGACCAAAGCAAATAACCGAAGGCAATGAGAACAAAAGAAAAAAAAGGGGGACCCATTTTGTTCCAGAATAAAATGGGGTGGTTATGCAAGGCATAACACCAACCACTCCTTTGTTCCCTTTTACTACTACCCTACAAATTTATTTTCAATTTTTCCATCCATTTTTCTTACCATATTTTCATGTGTGTACCTCCTAATTATGACACTCTTCTCTCATCTCTATCTCCTTCATACTCATATTCTTGTTGAGAAACAAGGTAAAACTATTATAGTAAAACATCTTACAAGTGTATGTAAATCTAAAATGTAATTGTTTATCTAAGGATTTCCATAAGATGATTATGTGATTGCATAAAATCAACAAACCATATGAACATAGGATTAATATGGGGAAGCATTTTTAGTAAAAACACTCCTCCACAACACATAGAGAATAAAAAATTCTAGATAATGTAAAATAATATAGATCAAAAAATGGGTGAGCATAGTGAAAATTGTGAAAGGCAGATTAGAGCTTGGGCGAATGAAGCAAACATAGAGTTTTCAATCTTGGAGTCGAGGAGATATCCTTAGTGGGAACACTGGTAGAGTTGGCACAATAGAAGGGATCAAAGGTATTCACAATGGGTCAAACATGATGCAAGTCATGGATGAAACTCCAATCAACATATCTTAGGTCTCAACGGCTGGAAACCTCATGGAGGGCATCAAGCAACAAGTTGGAATACCTTCAAGGGGAATTAGAACCAAAATGGCAATGGAATTCCAATAAAAATTGGCACAGTAATCAAAAGGAATGCTTGAATTATCATCATTGGGGAAATCAAGCCTAAAGAACAAAGACATATGGATATGTTTGGCTTGGGAAAAAAAGGTAGAGAGACCTTTGCAAATCACTTTGACCAAAAAATGGTGGGTAATGGGTGTGTCCCAAAGGTTCAAAGGGAATATGAAGATCTAGGTGCATAGATGCCTCCATTCACAACAAGGGAAAATGTGATCTATTTGAATCATGGAAAAAGAAAGAAAACACATGGAGATGCCAATAGTCAATCATGGAAAATGCAAAGGAATTGGAGGGATAATAGCTGGTTTGATAGATCAAAACCCTAGATTAGGGGGAATAAGCAAATGGAAGAAGGAAGAACGGTATAGAAATGGTAATCCTTTCCAAAATGTTGCAAAAAAACAAAAACCATCTGAAGGAGAAATCCATTTTTTCCAAGTGGTGCAACAGAGGAAGCCCAAGAGAAAAGATTCAGAGATGGTGGTCAGAAAATTGGGGTGATGAGGTAAGTATAATTTGTTTACCGAATAATTTCCTATTGGTTGTTTGTTCTTCTGTGAAACTCAAAAAATATATAATGGAAAAGAAAAATCTAATGATGGAAGGGATGTGTTATTATTTCAAAGAATTGGAATCAAAATTTGACCCCAAAAATCATGTGATAGACAAATTACTAGTATGGGTTAACCTTTATAATTGGCCAACTGAGTATTTGAGTACGCAGGTTTTGGAGAGGATAGGTGAAACATTAGGAACCTTCATAAGCTTGGATGAGGACTCAATCCAAGGGGAGTGAAACACCCATGTGAGAATCTATATAGAGATAAATCTGAATAGTCACAAATGGGAGGAATTATAACTTATCATGGAGGAGGGAAGATGGTTTCAAAATGTGGAATGGGACTTTACTCCTAAACATGTAGGAGAGATGAAACCTTTAAAATCCTTTTTGAATGGTGAAAGGAAGGAAGAAAAGAGGTTAGGTGAAGGGGTAAAGAAAGAAACAGTGGCAAAGAGTAAATCATTAGAAGATGAAATCCAAGGAATAGGAGGGAAAAACCATCAGATAATGAAGGGCATAGAGGAAGATCAACTATCAGTTAAGGAGACCTATAATCCCCTCAATGAGGAGAATATATATGATGGTTTAGATATACTAGAGGAAGGGGAGATAAGGAAATAATTGAAGGGTCGAGAAGCAATTCTAGAAGTAAGCACTAATTTATTGGGCCTAATAGAGGTGGCACAAAGGGATATGAATGGATTTGCAGACGAGGAAGAAGATAATAACTCTTAGAAATATTTTGCACCTCTGGGGGGATAATGAGGGAAGAAGGTGAAAAAATAAAGGAGAGATGATTAATGGTGAAGAAGAGCTAAATACATAATATTGACCCCACAAGTAAAAATCAAACTAGGTATCAAGCAGACAAAAATGGAAAAAAAATCCCCAAATTGCAATGAAGGAAAAAATAAAGGGAGAAATACAAACATAGAGAAGAGGTCGCTAGATGGTGATGCGGAAGGTCAAGTAAATATTACCATGCTCTTAAGATTAGGGAAGGGCATTACCCTTCCCAAGGAGAAATGAGGATATATTTTTGGAAAGTTAGGGGCTTAAATGCCTCTAACAAGAAGCACCTAGTGAGGTGTTGTTTGGAGACATCAATGGAAAATATTTTTATGATTCAAGAATCTAAGATGAAAAAAATAGAAGAGGAGTTATTCATAAGTAAGCATAAGTTTTAGCAAGCAAAACCGGTGGAATCTAAAGGTACCTCAAAGGGACTGATTACATTTTGGAAACCACAAGCTGTGTATATCGAGTTGGTGGAAACTCGTAGAAATTGGTTGGCATGCAAGGAAAGAAGTTTAACTTCAAACTTGGCATTCATCATAGTGAATGTATATGGTCGGACACCTTGTTTCCTAAAGAAAAGGGAGGTACGAGAGGAAATAGGAGATTTTTTCATGAATGCCTCAAATGATTTCTTTATCCTAGGTGTGGACTTCAATGCTATTCTCCGTAGCTAAGATAAGAATGGGGGGTCAAAAAAAGGTATCAGTATCAAATAGATTGTGAAGAGTTTTTAAGGGAAAATCACTTGGTGGAGATCCAAATGGAAAGTGGGAATTTCACTATAATATGTCCTTTCAAATTTAAAAATATGTGGTTTAAAGAGTAGAAATTCATGAGATTGATGGTGCAATGGTAGATTGAATTGAAACTTGAAGGAACTAAAATGTTTGGCATAGAAACAAAATTTAAAATGATCAAACAACAATTAAAAGTTTGGAATAAAACTCACTTCAAGAATATTTTTAAAACAAAAACAAGGCTAGAAGATAAATTAAAAGCTTTGAATGAAGAAGTAATCTTAGCTAAAATGGATAAGGAGAAGTTTATGAAGGAGGAGTTGCTAAAGGATTATATGGAGGTCTAGGCCAAAGAAGAAATATATTGGTAGCAAAAATTGAGGGAGACTTGGATCAATGAGGGAGATAAGAACCCCAAATATTTTCACAATGTGACAAAAGTTATAAGGGACAACAATCGTATTATAAAAATCAAGAGGGCAGATGAGGTCATCTTAGAGAACTCATAGGACATTGCAAAGGAAACCATGGCTTACTTCAATAATTTTCTTAACAATTTAGAAGGATAAGATTTGGGATCTCAAAACCATCTCTTGCAAAACATATCTAAGCTAGTAACTGAAGCACATAACAAAATGTTAATGGAGGAATTTTTAGAAGAGATAAAATTTATTTCCTTTCAATTACACCTTGACAAAGCTCTAGGCCTCGATGGTTTTCCAGCCAGATTTTTTTAAAATGATAGAATATAGTGGGAAAAGAGTTGGTGGATGCTATAGAAGATTCAAGATCTTTAGGTATGGTTCTAAGGGAGATAAATAATACATTCTTAGAACTCATCCCAAAGAAGGATAAACCTATTTCATTGATGATTTTCAACCAATAGCATTATGTAATACCCTTTATAAAATAATGGCAAAGGGAATTGCAAACTGGTTGAAATTAATACTCCTAAATTTGATTTCAGATGAATAAACTATTTTTGTGCTTGGAAGGTCAATTTTGGAAGGTGTAATAATTTCTCAAGAAGAAATTCATTCTATTTAATATAGAAAAATATAAAGCATGTTGATCAAACTAGATATCAAGAAGGCATATGATAGAGTGGATTGGAGATTTTTATGCAAGGTCTTTGAGGCCTTTGGATTTGATTTACATTGGGTGAATTGGATCTTTTATTGTATATCAAGCCCAAGATTCACAATCCTTCTAAATGGATTGCCCAAAGGTTACTTTGAGGAATCAGGCAAGTGGACCCCCTTTCCCCTTTCCTATTTATCATAATGGTTGAAGCCCTCGGTAGATCAATCAACCTAGCTATTGGTTTAGGGAGATAGAAGGTATTAAGATAACAAGCAACATGCCAACAATAATGCATCAATAGTTTGCAGATGATACCATGCTCTTTGGGGTAGCAAAAATAAGGGAAGTACAACATTTAAAATAAATCCTAGATTTATACACTATTGCATCTAGGCAAGAGGTAAGTGAAGATAAATCTAAAATTTTCTTCTTTAATACAAAACCCAAGAAGGAGCAAGAGATATCTATGGCTTTAGATTTTAAGGAAAGGTCAGCCCCCAACCACTTATTTAGGCCTTCCTTTAGCTAAAGGATTGAGAAACAACAAGATATGAGATCCCTTGGAAAACAAAATTAATAATTAATGGGCATCATGGAAGGGGAAGTGGCTCTCTTGGGCAGGCATAATTGTGATGCTAAAGGTTTTCATATTTGCAATTTTGATCTACCTATTGTCTTTCCTTTCTTTACCAATGATTAAGTATCACAACTTAAATCAAAGCATGAGGAAGTTATTTTGGCAAGGAACCTCATAACAAAAGAAGATTGTGTTAATTTCTTGGGATAAGATTTGCAAAGCTAAAGAGGATGGTGGTGTGGGACTAAGAGATTTGGTAAAACATAATAAATCCCTAGGAGCAAAATTAATTTGGAAAATATACACAAATAATGAAGCAAAGTGGGCCAAGATCCTCCAAAAAAAATATTTAAATGGAAAGAATTAAATTAGTATACTAGTTTCTAAGAATCTACCCAAAGGCTTAAGAATTTGGAATTTTATGATAGAGTATTGTCCATTAATTACAAATTCTCTCATGGGACATACATGATGGAAGGACAACATTATTCTTGGAAGAATTGTGGGGGGGTTATCCAAGCTTGAGAAATATTTTGAATATAGAACATACACAAAGAATATTATCCCAGATGTGGGGAAGGAAAGTTAGAAATTATTTGGAAGAAATAAATGCTAATGGGGTTTGGAATTGGCACTAGAAAGACCCTGACAATATGGATTTAGCTCAAAATGAAATTGAGCAACTTAAGTTGACCTTCAAAGATAGTTTTATTTACATTTAGGATGGCAAGGATGAATTAGTATGGGCATGATCCAAAATAGGGAAATAAAATGTAAAGGATGGTTATGAAATTTTGGCTAAAATAGAAGAAAGTTCAAATCTTCCCCTACGGTTGTGCTAGAGTAACCAATCTCTTCTGAAGGCTAGCACCTTTGCCTAGGAAACACTCCAAAATAGGATCCTGACAATGGATGAGTTTATAAAAAATAGGATACTCAAGCCCCACAAGATTTGTTCTTTGTAAAAGTGAAGAGGATAATGTTAATCATCTTCTATTAGGTTGTCCATACACACATGCTTGCTGGAGGTGGTTGTATGCTAAGCTTGGTTGGGTCAGCGCACTTCCAAATGACATCCTCACTCTTTTTAAAATATGGCCATTAATAAAAAGAATGCCCTTTTTGCATGTTTATGCACAATTTTCCCTTCAATATTGGTGTGGAAAATTTGGAAGGAAATAAACAAAAATATTATTCCAAGATATGGAAAGGCCCCTACTATCATTTCTAAAAAATCTTGAATAAGCTATTGTAGAAGTAGCAAATAACAGGGTGGCATGAATGAACATTCAAAAATGTCTTTCACAAATTAGGATGCAAAGATGATACAAGTTTGGTATGGGCTTAAAATTCCATCTCCTAGATGCATGGAACCAGGAAAGGCTAAGAATGTAACTCGAAGAATATAGCTTGGTAGCTCCTGCAACAAAATTAGTACAAAATGAATTTTGATGGGGCCTCCAAAGGAAATCCCATATTTTTTGATGTAGGTTGTATTGTCAAGGATTGGAAAGGAAAAAAATTGTGAGCTTTTGCAACCTCTATAAGGGAACAAACAATAAGGTTGAGTTTCAAGCTCTTATTCTGGATTTGCAATTATGCAAAGAAATGAAGACAAATCATGTTGAAATTGAAGGTGACTCTTCTTGGTCATCATGCCATCAAAGTTGGGAAAGTTTCCAACTAGAATTTATAGCCGTTGGTGGAGAAGGTGAAAGAGTTGATTGGAAAGTTCAAAAATTTCACGATTCAACACACCTTTAAAGAAGCTAATGGAGAGGTAGACAAACTGGAAAACAATAGCGTGGATGGGATTCAAAAAACAATTTTAAATATGGAGTTGAGGCCTCTCTCAAATTAAATAGTTGTAGGCTAAAGGTCAAAAACTAAAAAGCTTGAAGTTGAGGGTGTTTTAATGGTGGTGTCAATACAAAAAGAATAGGAAAATTGTGAATTGGTATCTGAAGGCTATGGCATTGACAAACCTTCATCCGCCAAACAAACATTCTAATTCTCATGTGAATTGAGAAATGATGTTGTTGATCATTTTGCTAACTTTGGGGTAGTTGGTCACAATTAAAAGCTAAATGGTTCATTCTTAATTTAGCATCAACTTATTGTTTGGTTGTTAATTTTGGCCTAAGGTTGTTAGTAGAATTAAATTAAGCCTCTACGCATCCAATATTATTTTGCATGGGGTGTAATTAATTCATCCTCAATCTTTATGGTTTAATGACCTCAAGTGTTTTTGAAAGGTACAACATGGAATGCCAATTCATTAGCATTTATTTTTGGCACATTTGTTGAGTGTCTAAATAAGAAAAATGAGAAGTTTTTCACACACTTGGAAACTTAGCAAGGTTTTGTGGATTGGTTTAATGGATACTCTAATTTGTTTAACCAGTTTGAGAAGAAAAATGGCCTTCTTAGGCATTATCACGAATGCCATGCTTAAATTTGTTCTCATGGTGGAAGACCAACTGGTGATGGAAGTTGTTAAACTTGTTCTTGGTAGGGAATTCTTGGTTGTAGATAAAATATATTAGGTTAATTCAGAAATTTCTTCAAGGTTTATCATGGCCCTATTGGATTTGTATACATCTAAAGGTGCAACTTTAGTGTTAGCGAGACTTCTAATCAAGTTTGAGCTCTTAGGTGGTGTCAAGGATATCATTTCCATCTCATAGCTGGGTATTGTTGTGCCATGACCCAAAGACTTATAGGTGCTATTCATCCCTCGCAACATAGTTTGTTAGTATCCCTTTCTCTTGGATGTCAAAGGGATGGTGTTATGGAGTCACAAAAATAGGGCTATGTGGGGTACAATTTTCCTAAAGAAGATGTATCTAGAACCGATGGTTAATTTTGAATGGATTGGAGATTTCATGGATTATCTTCAATCCCTGGTGGAGGAGTAATAATGGTAGTATAGCAATTTTGAATTTTGTCAATGTTTTGCATCCCTAGGCAAAATGAATGTAAATTGGTATCTGTTATATTTCTTGGGCAATGTAATGTTGTTCACTTGTGTTGGGATCTTTGGGTATAGGCCTTGCATGGAATTCAGTGTAGCCTTTTGGGTAGTATCAACAGGTTTGGTGTAGCCTTGGTGAGATGTTTTTGGTAGTATGTAAAAAGTGGGCTTCTTTTTTGCTTGTTAGGCAACCAATATTGTAATATTTTTTTATCAATAGAAATGTTCCTTACGTAGCAAAAAAAATGCACTCCTCCATAGTGGCCCATATCCTAAGGTAGGCATCAAAAATCACCCCCAACTCATGTGGGACCCACCAACACACATGCAAAATACTCCACTACTAAATTCGCATGCCCAAGTTGAGAAATTTACCAAAAATAGCTTCATACTACTAGTTCCACTTCCTTCATGAATGCATATAACAACTAAAGCCAAGATTCTTAAGGAAAATTAATTATAAATTATTTTCCAATAATGCCCTAAGAATCAAAGAGAAATTTCCAAGAGTATAAGAGATACATAAAATATACATAAGATTCTAAGGTAATGGTACCTCAACCTAACATTCTCCCACTTGACATCATAAATTGCAAATATATCCATAGGAAATACAAATCCAATTAAGTATGAGAATCAAGGTCCATGGCATTCTTGCACCATGATAAGTTAGCCATGATCATTGGCTTCATAAGAAAATTTACAACATTATCCAAAGTGTCAACCTTCTCGATAACAAGACCTTACCATTCTCAACCATTTCTTGTACAAAATGAAACTAAACATTAAATTTTTAGTGCAAGCATGACACATGGAATTTTGGCCAAAGAAATACGACTTTGACTATGATATCCAATTCTAACAATTCTACAATCAAAACCAATACTTGTATAAATTATTTGTAACCAAACCACCTTCTTCGAGGTGTGTGTAGTAGCCATATGTTTTTCCTTGATGGTGGATAGAGAAACCATGAGTTTAGTTTTACTCATCCAACTTAGTGCACCATTAAACAAAGAAAACACATATCCACTAGTGGACCTTCAACCATCCTAGTCACCTACTTAATCCACATCAATAAATTCTTATATGTCTAATGAATTATCTAAATCATCAATACCATGATAACACAAATAGTAATCAAAATTTTCACACAAATATCTAAGCACCCTCTTAATGAAAATATATTTCTCTCTACCAACGTCAAACATAAACTTTCTCAAAACTCCCACTATTTTGGCAATATATGGTCTAGTACAAACTATTTATACATCAAACTACCAAAAAAAATAGCATAAGACAAATTAGACATCCCATAAAAATCATCATCCAATTTAGAACACATGTTTAAATTAATCTTAGTACCAACAAGAAATAGAACACTCATTGATTTACAATCATGCATACTAAACCACTGCAAAATGGTATGCACATACTTACTCTAACTCAAATAAAGATTTATGAATATATGATCCCTAATAATCTCTATCTCAAGAATATAATTCCAAACCCAAATCCTTCATCTCAAAAGTGTTATAAATCTAAGTTTTGAGATTCTTGATCATCACCTTTTTGTTTCCAATAAACAACATATCATCTACATGCAAGAAAATCATTAGAATTCAATGATAAATGATTTTAACATAAACAAAATTATCTTCCTTACTCCTAACAAAACCCAAACTCAGTGCAAAGGCATCAAAATTATGCTACCACATCCTAGGTGATTATGTTAGACCATGAGATGACCATTTCAATGTATAAGTCAAATGTTCATTCCCTTCCATAAAAAAATGGTCAATCTATTGCATATAAATCTACTCTTCAAGATTCCCATGGAGGAAAGCAATTTAAACTAACAATTCCATAATTATTCTATTTACAAAATGGTAAACACTCTAGATAGATACTGAGAGGGGGGTGAATCAATATCTTCAAAAACTTAAACCCTTCTGGAACTTAAGACTTTCAACATAGTTCAAACTTCTTAATTAACTAAAAACCCTTAACCAGATCAACAACAATGAAAGATATAACAATTCAATCTTTTAATCAAGTTCAACAACCCTTAACCAGATCAATAGTAGTGAAAGATACAACAATTCAATCCTTAATTATATTAGTAGTAAAGAAAGATAAAACAAGGAACACACATGCACAAGATGACACTAGATTTATGTGGAAAACCCAATGAAGGAAAAACCATAGTGAGAGTTAACTCGAAATATATGAAGCTCATTGCTTACAAAATAAGGCTCACTGCCAAAATACTTACAGATTAAGGTGCACAACCTTAGGGTAAGATACAAAGGACTTGCAGACTAAAGAAAATAACTCCAAGGAAAGATACAAAGACCTGATGAGATTCACTATCTCAGAGAAGGATACATGAAAGTTTATAATTTACAAAATATATCAACAATACACTTTGTTCATTGAGGCATTAAAGCACATCTGATCTTTCCTCCAAACACTTTTGCACTTCTTTTGTGAGATATTCAATACATTCCACAAGCCCTCACACTTATTGAATATGAAATGTTCTTGCATTTATATCCACCACAAGACCTCAAAATATCAATAAGGTCAGTTATGAAGAAGATAAACAATAATCTCAACAAGTCGACCACAAAAAATAAATGTGGTCCTATCCAGGGGATAGAGAGGACCAAATACAACCTTATTACATCTTCTAATGTGATCCTAAACAACTCACATGCTAGTGCACATCAACTCAATTTGGTAACAAGGAAACATGTAGATAAAGCTAGTCGCTCAATATTAGTTGACCCAAAAACATTCTTCCAATTGAATTCACTCAATGTAGTTCTAACCAAGATAGGTCAAGAACCAAATACATCTTAACACAACTTCATATGCTGGTGAAAACCCTCAAGCACAAAGTGCAAGTAAGATAACAAGCCTTGTCAACCATATATCCATAAATTACCCAAAAGAACAACTCAAACACAACGCAACACCAAAAGTGATCAACCATTGATGTGAAGATCATAGAGATATGTTCCTTGAACATCCAAAAACACTTATAAATATTTATTTCATACTGGCATGCCACCAACAACCATCATAGATCAAACATAAACAAAATACTTCATCACGAAAGCACAAAATACATAAACATGAGATATATAACATTAACAGAACAACTTGTGGATCACTTCAACATATGAAATTTGAATTGATACACTAAACAGGCACTGAGAGCACATCCACCAAGCCACAAGAGGAGAAACATCAATGTGGAGAAATGCAGAGCATTTTTTAGACCAGTCCAGACAACTAACAACACTGCCAACCTTTTGCAATTAATAGAAACCTCCTCAGCAACATTGGTGACTTGAAAATATAGGAGTGTAATGTCCACAAAGCACAAACATTGAATCCCAAACCACAAGACCTCATCTTCAATAATGGAGAAATGCAGAGCATTCTCCCAAACAGTCTTCATAGCAACACTCTAAAACAAAAACTTGGGGAGCCAAAACAACCTTGCAACAATACATACTTCTTAGGGAACAATAGGAGAGAGCATACAACATGTTATAGGCCATCAACAACATCTCTCCACCCTCAACAATGCTTCTAATACTCATCTTAATATATCATTATGAAAACAACTCTACTGACAACAACAATGCACTATACAACTATCAAACAAGGCATGGCATCCAACCATGAACATCAGCAACACACCACCATATTCAATGACAAGCCAAACTGAATGTTGTCAATAATGAAAACCAATGCAACAATCTTCCCAACTGTAGACAATTGAAAAGGGGAAGATACACTAAGGATGTAATTTAAATGATTTTCAAATGAAAACAAAAGCATAAACCAAGTTATACCTTCCTCTCCATGGATTGAGATCAAGAATGCACCTAAGTCTTGAATATTTTCTCAATTGATTGCTTAAGGATATGGATTTCCCACTAAAATTCTAGCATAATAAAGTTATATGGATTCAAGATGGTGAAATGAGGGGATGAAGCTCCAATTTATAGAATTGAAAGGGGGAAATGGAAGGCTAGGATTGATTGATTAATGAAGGGATAGGATTGCTTGAGAGGGTAAGGTTTTGATCAAGGTTGAGTGGCTTATTAGCATTGTGACATGTGTCACAATGGGGAGAGGGAGAGGAGATGAGGTGTTCTCACACATGTGTGAGCACACCTTGAATGGGGAGATCATTTAATTTTGGAGGCTATGTGTAAGAGAGTGTAAACATTAGTGGAGGTAGGTGGGATCTCACACATGTGTGAGAGGAAGAGGTAGAGAGACTTATGACACTTTTCATTTTGAGAGAACTTTGGGGAGAGGTGAGTGAATTAAAAATTAGGAAGATAATAGTAATTATGATTAGACAAGAAGGTTAGAATAATTAATCAAGGATTAATTGATTTAATAGGGTAGGATGAGTCAATAAACCATGGGTTCATTAACTAGGCTAGAGTTAAAAGTTGGAGAATGGGTTAATGAGGGTTAAGAAATGGATAAGGTTAATTAATCAAGGATTAATTAACTCAAGTGGGATTAGAAGGAATGAGGATAATGGTGGGATTAATTAAATAATTCAATTATTTAATTAATTGGAAGAACTTTAGTCTAGAAGGTGATATAATTAATTAAATAATAAATATTTGATTAATTAAGGTTTAAGAGGGATGAATTGATTAAATAATAATATTTAATTAGTTAGGAGGAAGTATTGTTAGAATTAGGGTGACTACATTTTCCCCCTCTTTGATGTGGCATATGTAGTTATGTTGCATCAAAGAAGTTTAAAATTTTGCCCCAACAGATTAGAAGGTCATATATAAGGTGATGCCCCCTCGAGAGGCTGACTAGAAAAAAAATGGAAAATAATTTTTAGTCAACATCTTGAAATAGGTAAGTTTGGATGATATAGGATGATGTAGAGGAGGAAATTAGTAAAAATCGAGAGAAGAAATGGAGAAACGAGCTAAAAAATGAAGGGATTACAAGACATTTGATGTGTCCAGTATAAAATAAATTAGGGTTTGGGAGGAGAAATCAGGTTTAAAGCATATAAATAGGCTTTGTGGGGGATCGAATAGTCATTTTCAACCTTGTGATTGGTGGAGAGGAGCTAGGAGGCATGGATCAAGTTCTGTGTCATTTGCACCGTTCAGAGAGGGTTCGAGAGTAGCAGCGACCGGAGGACGTAGGTGACTCGGTATGTGCTCTATCCATTAGGTTTTAGGCTAGTTTAGGGGTGTCAGGATAGGTCGAAATAGGGTTCGAAGGTTGGGAAAATGGAGGCACGGATTTATAAAGTTGTGCCTATGAGCACGATTGTGGTGATTGCCTTGCTAAAAGTGGCACTTTTGATAAAGCTACGCCTATGCTACAATTCAATGCTCACGTTAAAAAATTTGGCGCTTGTGTTTGTCGCGTGCATGCAAAATACATGTTGGGCCGAGTGGGGTTATAACTTAGTGCTTTCATAAAGTGGCACTTTCATTACTAAACATCAAACCTACGTTTGAAACTATTGTGACCACACAAAGTGACACTTAAGTTTGATAAGTATGCACTTGTGCCAAAAGGAATGGTGCCTGCGCTAAATGAAAAAGTGTAGCTTTGCAGAAGCTATGAGTGTGCGAGGGGTTTAATAAGAAGTAAACAAATGATTTCATTTAATAGCTCATGTTAGTGAGTGGGATGATGTAGGAGGAGTTGAAGATCCTCTAGTCTTGGAAGTGGTGGATGGAGATCATGGCAACCATTCAGGAGTGATTGACGCCTATGGATGAGGATTGGCTTCATCTAATGGGCATGTACTTTTTTTCATGGATGCCCCAGATTCATGCTCATTGAGCACTACTAATAGCATTGGGGGAGCGGTGGTATAACGACACTAGCAATTTCCATTTACCTATAGGGGAGACTACTCACTTTAGAGGATGTGTGGCAGATCATGTAGTTGTTGATTCACAACGAGCTTGTACAGTATAGTCTACATGGTGCGAGGCCAATGTTGTGAAGGATATCCATGACCAGGGATTTTCCCATCAGGGGCATGGATTTGGACTTGGAGGCTAATAGTGGTAGTGATCAGAGTTGTCACTATTTACAGCTGTATTGATCACATGTACTTTGATGTCGAAAAGGAGGTCACACAAATTTGTAGTGGGTTGGGCAGGGGTTTTAGAGGGTATGCTTACAAATGGGATAGTTTATGCTTGGGGTGTCACCATTTTGGCAGATCTTTATCGGGAGATGCACTGTGTGGTATATAGGGATGGTCATAGTTTAGGCATAGGAGTGAATTTGTTGCATGTGTGGGATTTTGAGCATATTGCAGTGTTGTGACCAGTTTGTGACATATGGAGGGGAGATGGGATGCCATTGTGTTCATGTATGCAGGGTTCAAGAGGCACCATCACATGGGATAGTTACAACATTAGAAGAGGGTTATAGATGAGATTGACACCTTTATCTAGCATTGCATCTTGATTGTGAGGTGTGGGAGGATGACCACCTGACATGCCCTACATTTAGAGGATACATTATCTGATTGGGAGGACCCCGAGGTAAAAGCACCATAATGTGTCACACTTTCGACCAAATAAATAGTTTCGAGTGAACTATTTTCAATCGGAAGATACTCGGCTGAGTGGCTTTCAACCAAAACTGCATGGCACCGATGTGGCAGGTACCTTTTTGACCAAAGAGGTTTTAGCCGAAAGCCACTCGACCAAATACGTTTGGCCAAAAACGTGAAAATAGTGAGCATTTTTTGTATTTATAGCTTGAAAATATCAAGCAATTTTTGGTTGAGTATGTTTTGGCTGAAACATACTCGGTTGAGCATGTCTAGTTGGCATCCAACTTGGTAGCCAACTCACCCTTTTTCAAAATTCTCTGAAACATTCAACTTTGGCAGAGTATTTCTCCAGTTAAAATGTTTTTTCTACAAAAAAGAAAAATACCCTTTTGTAGAGCTCAGAGTGGTGAATCCAAATATATATATTTTTTATTATTTTGATTAGTTTTAATATATTTTATTTTTAAAATAATGCAAGTAGGTTGTTAAAATTAAAAAAGAGGCTAATTAGAAATTAAAAAAAAATAGTAAAACATATATTTTTTTAAGAAATATATATGGGGCACAAGAGGAGAGAGTCTTCTTCAAAAGGGTATAATTTGTTTTTTGAAAATGATTAAAAAAATTGACAATAGTTGATGGTCTGTGAAAACTATCAAATTCTAACAAGTCTAAGATTAAAATGTTATTACAAGAAAAATATACATTAAAATTTGATTTTTTTTTCCATGCACAAGATATTGAAGTTACCTATTTGGAGAAAATTATTTTATGGAGAAATGATTTTTTTTTCAATTTGTTTCTTGATGGCCCATGAAGTCACTCTTTTCTGAAATTTTTATTATTCCAAAATTTGTCCTTAAATTGATAAAAACATAATGAATTTTTTTTTTTTAAAATTTGAAAAATTACAGGAATAAACTTCATCAAAAGTTCTTCATTTCATTAGTTTACACCATTTTGAAATTCAAAACATAAAGACCATTTTTTTGTGGTCGAAGTTCATATTTTTTTTTGCTGTTGGCTGATTCCTTTATAAAGTGTGACACAAATTTGTGCTTTTACCCCTTGACCATTATTAAGAGGTACCTTCCTATGTGAGTATTGAGACAATTTGGTCAATGTCCAACTGAGCCACAGACAAAGGTGGTTTTTGCTTTGGTTACGTGAGAGAGGCCCATATGGGGAGGATATATAGAGTATGATACTACCTTTCAGAGCTAGAGAGATACTCCCACGGTGGCATGGGATCCACAACCGGGAGTGGCAGATATAGGGACCACCTTTGAGTATGATATGTGGTGGGAGAGGCATAGGCCTATTTTACTGACTATCCCACACGACTAGCTAGCAATTGTGGAGAGTAGCAACAATGAGGAAAGTGATAACAATAGTTCCAACAATCTGGATAGTGATGGGAGAAACAATGAAAATGGAGGCAGTGATGATGATGGGGAGGATGATGGGAGTGATGGTGATGATGGAGTCAATGGTGATGATAGAGGAGGTGGTGACAACGAAGGAGATGGACAGGGTCACTGAGTGTGACATAGAGGAGGGGATATGCAGGAACAACTATAGGCCTTGACTGTGGAGAGAGTTCATCTCTGACAGGAGCGGGACTAGGTGAGGCTAGATCATTTATAGGTGGTTGGTGAGTGTGACATGGTGAGGGAAGATGTAGCCTGACTATAGGGACAGGTAGATGGTCAACTAGCCATAGTGACAATAGAGAGAGATGCAATGAGGGCTGAGGTTGCTCATTTACAGGGACTGCTAGATGGAGGGGGTGGTGGAGATAGGAGAGGAGGGGGAGATGATGAGGGACAAATGGTTGTGATAATCACAGAGTGGGATCAACTTCAGAGATATGTGGAGAGATTAAGGAGGGAGCGGGATATGACTTGCCAAATTGGAGATGATGATGGGCTAGCTTATGCATTTTTAGAGGTTGCCAGGTCAACCCAGGAGGAAGAATGATGGAGGAAACTATATGAGGAGATCATCCCAATAGATCAGAGGGTGGGAAGTGTCTCCATTAGTAGCAGGTCTTGGTCAACAGTGTTGGGGTCATCAGTAGCTATGGGGTCTCCATAGCTGCCATAGCAAGATCCGTAGTGGTCACATAGATCTCCTGATAGACCAGCCCAGTCAGATGCAAGAAGCACAAGGTAGCTCAGAGGAGGTTGATTGTGAATTTTTGGATTTTTTTCCCTGAAGGGGGATCAACTTTTGTACACACATGAGACTTTTGTACATGTATTTGATTTGTATATGGACATTTATTATGATGTTGACATGCTTTATGTTGGATGATTATGTTGTATATGGTTATGATTATGCATGTGCTATGACATCATATGATTTATGTTTATGGTTTTATGCATGATGGATATGGTGTTATATGATTATTATGTTGTTATACATGTGATGATAATTGATGATAATTATATGGATGTATGTCTTACTAGAAAAAAATGGTTTAATGCATTAATGAATATGTTTATGTGTAATATCTTAACATTTTAATGTATATATGGATGTGTGAATGTGTTGGAGTACAGGAAACACTGAGAGGGGGGGTAATCAGTGTTTCAATAACCAAATTCAAATTCAATTATTTTCCAAAGCACATAATTTATTTATAATCATGAAAAGTTTAGTTTCAAGAATGTGCTCAAATGTGCTAGCCAATATCAGATTTTTAAACCACATGAAGAACTCAAAAAAGGCATAACACAAAAGAACCATAACATAGTATTTTTATGAGTGGAAAACCCTCATAGGGATAAAAAACCACTCAGGAAAATGCCTCACTGGCTTAATAAATTCCCATTGATTACAGACCCTCACTGGCTACAATTTATGCCTCACGGGCTACATAAAATGCCTCAATGGTAAATCCTCACTGGATACAAACTGCCTCACTAGAAAACACAACTACCTCACTCACAAAACATAGCTGCCTCACTGGAAAACACAACTGCCTCACTGGAAAAACACAACCTCATTGGCAAAAAGGTCATCTTTGTCTCATTGACTTGACCTTACAAAATTTTGTAAAACATGAAGAAATAAAATGACAAAGGGTTTCTTTGTTTCACTGCAATACATTTTCAACTTTCAGAACTAATACATTTCATGTCCTAAAGGTTCATTGAGATTGGAACCTATAAAACATAAAACATATCAATCTAGTTTTCATTGTTTTTACATACATCTTTTACAAAAATATATTTTAGTATTCTGCTCAACAAAGATGACTCTTATGATATATAATATATCTGTGTAATACATCGAACCAATACTCAATGACAATGTCACTTTTTATAAAATTCACATAACAACTTCCTCCATTGGAAACTTCCTCTTCAAAAAGAATATTCAGTTCATTGTCCAACTATATTCAACATTTTCAAAATGCTCATTTCATAAAACTAGGGTTTCAAGAGAAACCTTCACATTCAAAACACAATGAACATATAATTAGAATTGAAAAAAAAAGATGATACTCGATATCTCAAGTTTTTCCATCTTGCTATCTAACCAAAGCCCGTGCTCAAACATTTGATATATATAGCAATGAAAAACCCACTAAGATTCAAAAACATCATACCTTGGTTTAGAACCAAATGTAACTAAAAACAACTAACATATTTCAAATGCACAAACCACCGTATCTTCCAAATGTCCATAGCCACCGCTATCAAAGAAATCTTGGTCGGTTTTCTATCCTCCAAACTTTGTGACATGCCATTCATTCTTCAAACTTCAAACCCTAGCTTGATGCAACTTACACCTAGCTTTCAACCTTTGTTTTACCCGATATACCTTACTTTGCAATAATAAGTGAAATATTAAACATTATAATCTACCCGATCATGTGTCTTTTCAATGTCAAACAAAACACTCTTCAAACCTTTGTTCAAGTACCTTTTACCACTTTGTAACTCTCAAAACCACAAATCATTATGTTGGCCTCCTTTCATTATTCACTTTGCAAACCGAAACTCTTATCATTATGTCAGTGTTTGCATTAATGTAATAAAACTTATAATTACCAATGCTAAAGACCATGTGTTGGTCTAAACTATGATGGAATCAAAACCTTGTGAAATATTGCAACCACAATATCATGAAAAAGAGATCTCATAGTCACCAAAAAATCAAGCCAAATCAAAGATGTTTTATACCTTGCATAAGCTCATAGTCACCACAAAATCAATGTGATAACCTATCTAGACATCAATTCCAAAACCACAATGTCAAAGGGGTCAACAAACTCCCCCTTTGGCATTGATGTCAAACTTTCCAAGTACCTGAAAGAATATCACCTGAATAAACATCAACAGTCTGCCAAAACTCTGCTTTAAGGAATAACACTAAATCTGAAACAACGAATATCACCTGAATAAACATCAACACTCTGCCAAAATTTTTCTTGAAGGAATAGCACTAAATCTGAAACAACAATGTCAGAAACAACATATTGCACCATGAATAATCAAACTAAAACCACGAATAACCAAAGTTGAAACCATGAATAATCAAGTTGAAACCATGAATAACCAAAGTTGAAACCAAGCTGAAACCATGAAAGCTCACACTACTAATCATTCTCCCCCTTTTCACAACAATGCCAAAGGTCAGAGAGGACAAAAAATAATGAAACTGTGAAAAAAAATTATTACCAGTAGGGTAACTTGTATCACCTCATCAATGGAATGAAACCTGTAACATGTCATCATCAACCTGTTCTCAAGAATGCCACCAAAGTATATGAGCATATGTAAATCAAATGCCAACTGATGATGCCAAAAACCATGAAGCAAGTCAAAAATAGATCCGTGTAAATCACTGGTGCTAGACATAAACAAGATGAATTGCTCCCCTTGAGATCAATGATATCAAATAAAATGTCAAAAAAAGTCACTAATAAAGAGAACAATATTTTTAATGTCATCATTACTATACTTGAGCAATTCAGAAAGTATATATAACACTATCAAACTACCACTGTTCAATAACCTACTGTTAAAGGCCAATATGTACATGAATACTCTTTGTACTATCATCAAGATACTGGTGGCATGTACAATATTCAAAAAACAAATGTACTATCATATCAACATGTTGTCATCCCATTGGCTTTGAACATTATGCAAGATACTTGTTGTTCAAAGAACAAAGAACAAGCATTCCAAACTGTTACCTAATACCCTTATCAAGTAGTTGCAACCAGACCTAGTCAGGACACTAGCACCAGATATTCCTTTAAGAGAAGAGGACTGAAGCGATGTCAGGGTTACCAAATAAAATGGACACAAAGCTCTGTAATTATGCTAGCATTAGGCAACACATCATTAGACAACAAACTGTTCGCTAGACATTTTGAAAACTCTGTTCAAGCCATCAATCACTGTGTTTCAACTTTTCATCAACTATCATTCACACTTAAGAAGGCAACATCATCATTTAAGGCACCCGAAACAATCAACACAATTCGATATGGAATATTGAGCTCCTTGTAGAAGTCTTCAAAATTTTTAAGCATCTCCTCATGCATGTCTCAAGAGTCATTTCCATTTGGGCTAGTTATACAAAATTGTTCTATGTTTTCAAACTGGTGCACTCTAAAAATTCCCAGTGTATCTTTTCCATGAGAACCTGCTTCTTTCCTAAAATAGGAAGAATATCTTGCATAACTTATGGGTAGTGTTGTAGGGTGAAGCTAGTCACCTCGATGATAAGATCACAATGGTTGCTTAGCTGTTGCAATGAGATATTTATCATCACCTTCGCCAGTTACCTTGTACAACTCTTCATCAAATTGTGCTAGTTGAGCAAATTCTGCCATAATTTCCTTCCTCATAAATAAAGGTGTCTACAACAGTGAATGTCCACGCTTCTTAAAAAATGCAAGGCCAAAACTTATCAATACTTGATTAAGAACTACACCATTAGACAAGATAGTTGAATGAACTTTCACATACTGAGAACCAAACACACAAACCATTGTGAGAAATAGGTTAAGCATGCTAGAATATACATTGATATCACTGACCCTAGACTATGATCAACAAACTGTGATAAAAAAAAAAGAATTATCACTGTCCATTACAAGAATTCCTGATCAATGGAAAACAAACCATGCAATCACTTGCTACCCAACACTTCAACAACTGATGCATATCACTGCACTAAAAATTGAAACATAATCACTATAATATTGATGTCTTTCAACAAGGTAAAGTTACTAACTAAGTATTGAATGAAGACAAATGTTGCAAATTGTAAAAGATGTTTGAAGAGTGCACAAATTGATACAAGCTATTCATAACCAGAAGTATAAATGCCGCACTTATATGACTATTATGTTGCTTAACCTTTAACTGCCATTGTCCTCTACATAAATAATCACAATTGGAGATGGAAATCACAAGCATTATAGGCTATTATGTTGTCATAAAGTCCAAACACTGTCATAATGACTATTGTCCTATTCAAGCAAGCTCCCCTTGATTGTAATAGAAATACTTCATTTGAGTAGAAGGAATACCACCAACTAAGCCAAAAATCACTAACCTAGATTTTATTAAATCAAATGGAATCGTGACAAATTGTGAATGTACTCACATATGTGCAGATGTATATGAAGATTATTACCAAACACCAAGTCACTACAACTTGTCACAAGAGATATCACAAGACCAATAGGATCATTGTACTCATATTTTCATTTTTCATACCTCAAATTTGAAACATGATAAGAAGCATGAACTCAACTCCTCTTGATAGCCACCAAAGCAAAAACAACTCTTGATGAATGCCAAACATTGTTAAATCCAAATCTCACTTCTCATATATTTG
Organism: Sequoia sempervirens; assembly: GCA_007258455.2. NCBI lineage: Eukaryota > Viridiplantae > Streptophyta > Pinopsida > Cupressales > Cupressaceae > Sequoia > Sequoia sempervirens. The sequence goes on along the minus strand of VDFB02000015.1, from coordinate 481,876,924 downwards.
AGAATATGCATAGAACACTCTCATAAACATTACACATAACTTGTTCCACTGTCAGTAGATAATAAAATCCTATCAACAGCAGGAGATGCATATATCTAACATTGCAACTTTCATACACAGTCAAACTTATGCCTCAACCAACACTAATGTGCAAACACATTAAAACCTCTGCAAACTAAATCATTGTGTTAACAAGAAAGGGGGAATATCACAAGACATGAAAGGCACTGTGTAAAACATTAAAACATGAAAGACACTAGTATTGCTTGTGCTGCACTATTACACCAAGATTTCAACCTTTGTTTTACCTGATATACCTTATTTTGCAATAATAAGTGAAATATTAAACATCATAATCTGCCCAACCAAGTGTCTTTTCAATGTCAAACAAAACACTCTTCAAACCTTTGTTCAAGTACCTTTTACCACTTTGTAACTCTCAAAACCACAAATCATTATGTCGACCTCCTTTCATTATTCACTATGCAAACCAAAACTCTTATCATTATGTCAGTGTTTGCATGAATGTAATAAAACTTATAATTACCAATGCTAAAGACCATGTGCTAGTCTAAACTATGATGACATAAAAAACTTGTGAAATATTGCAACTACAATATCATGACAAAGGGAGCTCATAGTCACCACAAAATAAATCCAAACCAAAGATGTCTTATACCTTGCATAAGCTCACAGTCACCACAAAATCAATGTGATAACCTATCTAGACATCAATGCCAAAATGACAATGCCAAAGGGGTCAATAGAATGAACTAGTGTATGGAACATGAATGTGTATGAATGTAATTAATTATTGGATAAATGATGGATGGATGGTAATGTGATAGATATTTGCATATATGTTGATGGATGTATTATTGTTAATGGATAAAGTGTAATGTTAATTGTAATGATAATAAATGACAAAAAATGTTCTAGAAAGGGTATCAAAAGGACATTTGGTCAGGGAAATGGGAGATTTCTTAACCAATTTTTTTGATAGAATTAGGTGCTTTATGATAGTTTTCCCTTTCTTAGTCATTATTCAATCATGGTGAATGTGCAACATGGGGTGACCTAGGTGATTATGGGGTAGATGCATAATGTCTTGCTTTGTTATATTATTTTTGGTTTTTATGTCATGATAAAAAATGTACTCTCGTAAGTTTGTGGGGAGGGAGGTAAGGGTGCGAGGATTAGATGGGGGGGTAGGTTTAGAGATGTGGAACAGGGGATTATGCTAGAAAAATGTGGTGAGCAATCCTTATGTTTAATGTAGCAAAGGACATTATGCCCTAGTGGTATAAATGACCAAATGTGCAATCATATACCTTGCATGGACTTTTAAACTCACAAACACATACAAACAAAATATTATTCCTAATCACAAAATGAATTTCAATGACCTTAGTGGACCATAGATGGGATTTTATTGCAGACTTGGATGTTTTTTCCACCTCTAGCTAAGGCATCAACAATCATTAGCACGTAAGGATAATCACAAAAACGCCATACAAAATTGACTCATTCCTACTTCATACCTTGTCCTTGACACAACAATATATGAAAGGATCTAGGTGGCCTTGACTTGGTGACTCCATAAATTCAAGATCACAAAAGATAAATCCAAAAAAGAAAAAGACAAATCTCTTGCCAATGATAAGATTGATAGATGCTACTGGACCAAGGAAGGATTCATCCTATTGGGAAAAGATGGAGGGGATTGTGATGGGTGTCAAGTGAAGTGGGGAGGTTTTAAGGATCCCATTTATTTTTTAGCATTAGGGTTTCATGTTGGCATGCTTGTTGTTTGTCTCTGTATTGTTTGTCCAAAGTGATGTGGATGGTATGATGAAATTTTATTATGGGTGGACTTTTATTATGGTATGGTGATGGCTTAAGCAACTAGGCATGGTGAGGACTACTTCCCACTACATATGACAGGGTGGGGAGGTGGAATGAATTGGGGTATGTAGGATGGGTGGATAGTGCAAATCTGTCTGTGCCAACTATAAATTTAAATCTTATACAAACACCATCATATTGTGGGTTGTGTACAATATCCCTCATGTGTATGGTAGGTACAGGAGTGCAAATTCTGTTGCACCAACTGTAAATTTATGTCTTGTATTTTTAGATAATTTTCAGCCAAAAGTAATCCAATAGTAATCATGTATGGATGTGAGATTTGTATCGGGCATGGGTGGCACGTGAAGGTGGTAATCATGTAAGTCATCTAGTTTATTATGGGAGTGTTGGCTGAGTGACATAAAGGTGGGGATGTAAGGATACATATGATATGTAGTGTATGGATAGAAGGGGAAACTCTTTGAGTTCAAAACTGGGGTGGGTGGTCCAAGCCATAGTTAGGGAAAGATGGGTGGATTTTATTGTGGACGGGAAAGAGTGACCTAATAGATGGTGGACATGACCCTACACATGACACCTATTTTCTAGGTTTTCACCATGGTACTTTCCCAAGGTGCCACAAAGTTTTTTTCACCATTGGATAAATTATTTCTCTTTACTATTTTTATGCTTTTTTGATTTTTTGTTTTTTGTATTTTTCTTATTTTTTTGTATTTTTCTGAATTTTTGATTTTTTTGTTTCTTCCTAGGCAAAGAATTTTTTGAGATGGATGATATTCATGGGATCTTCAAGAGGTTCTCCTTCCAGGGTAGCTAACTAATATGCCTCCGATCCATATTTTGTTGTAATAATGTAACGACCTAGCCAATTGGGTTCAAACTTGCCCTTCTTTTCTCATTCTTATAGGTTACACTAGTTTTCCTTAAGAACAATATCTCCAATATCAAACTCTTTGGCTTGATATTCTTATTATAGTTTCTACGAAGCTTGTTTTGGTATGCTCTAAAATTATTGAGGGAATTCAAGTGTTTTTAATCTAAAAGCTCCAGTTGCTAAAGGCGTGCTACCTGATATTCATTGTCATCAATGAGGTGTTGTAGAGAAATTCTCAGGGATGGGAGCTCAACCTCGATTTGAAAGATAGCTTTGACACCATATACTAGGGAGTAAGGTGTGGCTCTAGTGGGTGTGCAGATAGTAGTGTGGTAGGCCCACAAGTTGGGGTTGAGTTGTAAATGCCAATCTTGACCAACTTCATTAACCATTTTCTTTAAAAAATTTAGGATTATTTTGTTTGTGGCCTCAGCTTGGTTTTTTCCTTGTGGGTAATATGGAGTGGAGAAATGATGCTAGATGTGAAATTGTTGGTATAGGTGATAGACCTCTTGGTTCTTGAAAGGATGTCTATTTTCTGTAACTATGGAGGCAGGGATACCGAAACGATAGACAATGTAATGGATTATAAATTTAGAGATTTTTTTCTTGTAACATAGGTCATAGGTATGGTTTCGACCCACTTAGTGAAATGATCAATGGTCATTATTATAAATTTATGACCATTTGATGAAGTAGGGTATATCTTTCCAACAAGGTCTAACCCCCATCCTGAGAAAGGCCATGTAGTAACAATAGTCTGTAACTCTTGTGACGGTGTGTGAATTAGATCACCATGTTGTTGACAAGGCTTGTAGACTTTCACTACATTATTTTGATCTTGTTCCATCATAGGCCAATAATATCTTGTACGTAACAAATTCTTAGCTAATGATGGTCCACTAGATTGGGCCCCACAAATACCTTGATGTACCTGACTTAAGGTAGTTTGAACTTCTTCCAAGTCTAAGCATCTCAAGAGGGTGCAATCAAAAGAACAACGGTAAAGGGTACCTCCAAGAATAATGAAACGTGATGTTTTATAGATGAAGGATTAACGTTGTGAGGATGATAGGTTAGGGGGAATGGTGTTGTTATGTAGGTATTCGTATGTGACCTGATACCAAGGAGAATTGAGACCAATAATATCACAAATCATTTTAGAATCAGGAATATTATAAGTACTGTAGAACCCCAATCCTAGACCTGTACAAACACAATAAATAAACACAATATTAGATCAAATTCAAGTTAGTATCAAGATTCCTCATGAAATCCATTTAAATTGCAAAGAACAAGAAATGAGATGAACATAAGCAAATATAAACAAAAGCTATCAAATCATATTCAATGCAAAGAAAACTCTTGATCCCATGGGGGAATTGGTGCCAATTTGATATGGAAATTGGTCCTTTCCCAACTCCTATGATGCAATGTTGATGAGTGATCCACTATGGTGAAGATTCAATTGAGCTCCATGATGATAAATCTACATAACCTAACTACAAACTTGATGAAATTGATGAAAATGGATATGCTTGAGTATGAAATTGAGTATAGTAGACTTGCTCAAATTGTGGATGATCAAAATGAGGAGAGAAGCCTCTTATTTATAGAAAGACAAGATGGAGGAATGAGTAAAATGGAGCAATGTGGGATCATTCAACACCCAATGGGAAAGTGCCACTTATCAAGATGTGAATGGAAGAAGCTTGAGCACATTTTGATGAATGTGCACAATAAATGAAATTAGGTGGAATTTGAAAATAGTGAAATGACATGCAAGAGGGAAAAATAATGAATTAAATGCCACTTGGCTTAATGCACAAGGACATGTAAGAGGGAATGAATGTCTTATTGGAAGGACAAATCCACTTGGAGGAATATTCCCCTAAAGATGCCAAGTTGAAAGAAAATAGGGATTTAATAAATCCATTAAATGCATTTTCATGTGCAAGCGGCAAAATCTAAAGAAATTTGGAGATTAGGATTAAATTAATCAAGGTTTAATTAATTTAATGAGAGATTAGATGATGTGACTATTTGATTTAGATTTATGGGTTGATTTAAATCAAAAGATAAGAAGAATGTGATTTAGATTTAATTAAATAAAGGATTTGAATTATTTAATTAAAGAAGATGATGTTAGATTAAATTAAACAAGGTTTAATTTATTTAATTTAATAAGATGACTTAAGAGATTTAATCAAATAAAATGAATTATTTAATTAAATAGAGATACAAGGTTAATTAGATCAGATTGATTGATTTAATTAACAAGAGAGAATGACTTAATCAGATAAATGATTATTTATTTAATTAAGGGAAAAAGAGTGATGATTTAGCTGAGAAGATGATTCAGGATGAAATGGTGTTAGTAAATTGGGATCAAGTGTATCGATATATTTTCTATGTATAGATTTTTCCCCTCTTTGAAGCAAAGTACTCGCTGCGTTGTTTCAAAGAATAAACTATCTCGATCAAAGTTCAAATTTTTTTTTCGATTTTCAAAATTGCCCCACTATTGCCCCGACGGACAAATTATGCCGATATACTGCCCCCCTCGAGAGATCAGAGGAAAATTTCAACTTATTGGGTGATCTCGCGAAAAAGGATGACAAGGTGCCCAACAGGTCTAAAAAGGCTCCGGAAGGTCAAAAACATGCCAAAATGATGCAAAACGGCCCACAGACGGACAAAAACAGGCTTGGGGGGCCAAGGCCCTAACAGGATGGCTAAATGGGGTAAAAAAACCCTAACTTTCAGGCTTAAATAGGCCTCAAGGGGTGATTTCCAATTCATTTGCACATTCATCCTTTAGAGATTTATGTGATTTGAGCTTTGACCCCTTCGCGAGATGGCACAACAATAGCTCCCCCGACACATCTCAGATCGAGTACACACACACTAGAGGCTACCTGGCACTAGACCACCGGTAAGTCAACTTGACCCGACCTCATTTTTTTATTTTCATGCGCATTTATTATTCTAGGAATTAGGTCTTTTAAGAGTGGTCCAATATAGCACCACTAGAAGGTCTCTTTCGGCACCGCACGGCCTCAAACTGCGCCGCAGTCACAAATAGCGACACCACAATGTAGTTTGGAATTAGGGTTTAAACTCCAAATAGAGTCACATGTGAAGAGTGTGCCTCGATAGGCCTTTTTGCAAATTAGGGTTTAGGGCTAAACTAGACCGCACCTCAAATTGCGACCCCGTGATGGAGTTTGAGGGCCAAAGGCTCCTAGTGGCACAATTTGAAACTTTCAAATTACGTTGCACCCATAAACAGTGATGCACAAGTTGCTTTGGGTACGCCGAGATTAGGAAGGATCATGATTTTTGATGAATTTTAACGTGGTGGCCTTCTTGATGTAGGAGGAGGTGGTGATACTTCATTCACACAAGCACAGGTCTCAGGTACTTTTTGACATTTTGTAGGGCATGCCTGAGTGACAATAGGAGCATATAGGAGTGATCAGACTGTGGTACATTTCTTACGCACTACTTGTGAGGGCACACTTGGGTATGATGATAGCACTCGTTGAGAGATGGCACAACGAGACATCCTCTTTCCACCTCCCAACAGGAGAGGCGACGATCACACTAGAGGACGTGTGGCAGATTCATAGATTGCCCATCCACGGAGAGAGCACGATTTACGATGTGGATGCCAAGAGGGAGGCCTACTATGACATTATGGGCCTTGATGAGCTTGTCTTTTATGAGGGTCAAATCGAGTTGGAGTGTTATAGGCTCGCCGTGTCACCCTTTCACCTTGTTATTGCAGCTATCATATCAATCCTTGTCGCACCAGATTGGCAGGGCCTATACTTCAGTCCTGGATGGGGGCTCACTTGGAAGTACATGGTTCAGAGATGAGTATGCTTTGCTTGGGGGCCAGTTCTGTTGGCCTCATTTTACAAAGATCTTCATGATTTTGCGTACCTTGATGACCAAGCTATTGGGGTTGGAGTCACACTCCTTCATATCTGGGCTTGGGAGCACATCGCTCTGCTTCGCCCAAGAGTCATTCTAGTTGATATGGAGCTAGATGATCCAGTTGTTTGGAAATATAGAGGAGGTGTCTCCTTCACACATACAGGACAACACGAGATTCCTCATTGGAGGAGAGTTCTGGATGACATGCAAGTCTTCACCTGGCGGCCATACCTTGGATGGCCCGCGTGGTACGATGATGTGCAACAGCTCTTTTTTGCTCGCTAGGATAGATTGATGCAGGGTAGAGAGCACACAATGCTCGAGATGTACCTGCTAGGTAGAGTGCAAAGATAGTTTGAGGAGCCACAGGATAGGCCAAATGATCAGTATGTCACTATTTTTGCACGTACGATGAGCCAGAGCTCCTAGGGCCGATATATGCCTACAGACAAGGCAGTGCAGATTTTTATGCAACTGGTGGCCATGCCATGGCCATATGATCAAGGGTAGGCTGATGTAGGGACTACGTAGGCATACAGGGATTGGTTCAGGCCACCCCTTAGACTTATAGTGCTAGGGACACCATCTACCCGACGCAAGGCCAGAGACAAGGGAGCAGAACGGGGCCGAGGGGATGGAGATGAGGATTGAGGGGGAGGACCACCACCACATCAACCAGATCAGGATAGGGGCCACAAGATTAGCCACACCCAAATCCATAGGTGGACCATCAGAGATAGGATGTCCCTAGATAGGATCCAAAACTGGGATGACAGGATGGGCACCAGGATAGGGTTCCGACATTGCCCAGAGATGGGGGCCATGATCAGCTACCCGTGTAGCCACCCCTACAGCCAAACCCTAGGGATGGTCAGATACTCCAACTACAGGCATAGATACATGTACTTATAGTTGAGAGAGATCAATAAGGGTGGAGCGCGACTAGGCGGTCCAGTAGAGACAGGTTACAGAGCTGCAAGCAGCAACAGAGATGGGCAGACGACATCAGATTGAGAGCATGTTTGCATCCTCCTCCTAAAGCATGGTACTGCTTTGATCATACAGGGAGGCCATCCAAGAGGCCAATTATTATAGGATGCATTATTATCAGGCCATGCCGAGAGTAGATCGAGTCCTAAATTTTTTACAAAGGACAGGCCACAAACATGTAGAGGACCATGGGGAGAGAGCAGGTGGCAAGGGCAACAACCAGCAAGGTTAGCCCTAGTTTTGATCAGAGATAGTATACTTTTGTGCCCCATGGGCTCATTTTTGATAGCCCAGTGGGCCCTTGTACTTTATGCATTGGATACACACTTGATCTGATTCTTTTGTAGCATGACAATATATTTATTTTGATGATATATGAGATGAGATGATATTGATCCGATATGATGTGTCCTATTCTACTCTATGCTTTATGGATGGATCTTATTTCTATATGTTGTGCAATGTGATGCAATGGTGTTCTATGTTGTGATGCTATGATGATGATACTATATGATGCTTATGTGATGATGTAATGTGATGGTTTATGGATGAATTTCTTTTTCTCAGTACCTTTTCTTATGTACTTTTGATGATGATGCAAAATGTTATGATATGCAAATGCTTAGACTAACAAATTCTATATTATGCACTTGATGGATGATAAGATGTATGTAATTTTCTTATGTATGATATGAACTTATGATGTTATGATGGTGATATGATCTAATGATGTATGATGAATGTATGATGTATGAAATGATGTATACATGTGTTATGATATGATGTTTATGATATGCACATGGATGCTTTTGATATATGATATACGATGTATATGGATTGTTACTAATGCTTACATATATGACATGCTCGTATGATTATGCAATGGATGCTTTGATATATGTGATATGGGTTATATGGGATGATTATGTAATGAATGCAATGTTATGGTTCATGAGATGCTTAGAATAACCAATCTATATTATGCAATGATGGAGATGCAATGCATGTGGTATGATTAATGATTTTTATGTGATATGAGATGCAATATGCAATATGCTGATGGTTTGTGGATGCAAGAAGAATGCAACGATGATAATGATTTGTGATTAACTGTCATGGTACCATGTTAGCGTGGAAAAGGAGATAGAAGAAGCAAGAGATTCCAACAAGACATGAGATGATGATGATGATGATGCATATCGAGGAGTTGTAATTTTAAAAGGGCCAATTACCTTATGATTAATTACACACGGGGTACGATGCATCAAGGTATAAAGAACCAGGATGGTGTTGCACCTAGTGTGATAGAATTTGACTTGACAATCAGATAAGAGTATTCATGTTCACCCTTGGCATATGAAACCTCATTCAAAATGCAGTTCATATATTTCAGACATCCCAGACCAAAACATAGAAAAGCAAGCCTTCCTATGTGGTCAACAAGAAACCTAAAACATCTTCCCTACAAACCAAGCAAAGCACACATAACCAAGTTATATTACAAGAATATCCAACAAGCATAGTAGATAAAAATATCATAATCATTGCCCCATTTCTATCTTTCTAAATCCCTTCGTTTGGGACATCATCGAGAGGTCATTGAAATGAGCACAAAAGATAAGTCAAAAGACAAAGATAAAGTAAGCAAACAAGCTAATGTTCTTCAATACCGCTAGCCAAGACTAAACTACAATGATGCTTGATGTTGATGTCCATTGTAGGAAGGATGCATCCTAGGACATGACAATATCAGATGATTTGATATGGGATTGATTGGATGATAAGCTTTTGACACAAAGAGTTGATCAACTTGTTTACGTACTGACCTAGACTTGAGACCTTGATGATTAAGTTTTCACTTTTAACCTGATAGACTTGTTTCCGACTATTTCACCAAAGGTTGAGGATAATGATTGATTTATTATGAGTGGATTCTTATTGTGGGTGAAAGCGAGATGAGGCAGATGGATTTTTTTCAAATATTTGGATGTTTTTTATCTTTTCTAAGCTATTTTGAGGCTGTTTTTGGTATTTTTTGAGATTTTACAAATGTTTTGGGGCTTTCTGAGATTTTGACCAAGATCTAACCTAAATACCTATCCTAGGGGCCTTGAGGGTTGATTAATAGATTAGCCTTGCCTTTGTTATACATGCAGAGACCACGTAGTCCGACTAACACAGGCTCGATTATTGATGAGATATGAACAAATGGATTGCTAATTTATTATGACAGACTCTTAAAGGATTGACCTAAATGTCTTGGGGGAAGATCAAAGATCAACCTTGCTTACATTCAAGGCTCAAAGACAACGTAGTTTGAAAAGATGACTCTATTTTTGACTTTTTTGACTTTTCGACCTATTTTGGGATTTCGATATGTTTCGAATGTTTTTGGATTTTCTTGGTTTTTATGAATGTTTTTTGGATTTTTTGATGTTTTTGGATTTTCTGATTTTGGGATTTCAAGAACATACAGGAATCCGATCCAATGAGAACATGCCCCCAGCATGAAGCAATAGACTACTCCGATATAGGCAGGACAAACTGACCTTAAGAATGGGCTGAGTAGTACTAGGAGGGATCATGACATAAACACATGACCAAGCTATGATGCAGATGCCAAATGGATGATGGATGGGGATATGGAATGTGATGGCTGATGGAAGCGTAATGAATGAATGATGCAGAACGAGTCATGAAGATCTTGGTGGATGGAAAATGCTTATTTACACAAGGCGCCTGTTTGCCAAGTTTTCACCAAGGTACTTGCCCAAAGCACCACCAAAGTGGTTTTCATTAGAGGATGATTTTTCTCTTTACTGTTTTCAATCCTTTTCTTTTCTTTTTAATGATTTTTTTGTTGTCACCAAGATGCCTGTTTACCAGGTTTTCATCAGGGTCACCATTTTTTCAAGACATTTTTGATTTTTTGATTTTTTGGTTCTATACCTTGAAAGATTTAGGCATAATTTTTTTTTAGATGGGAGTTGTTGATGAGCTCCTGCAGAGGCTCCCCTTCAGGTGTTGATAACTAATATGCCCCTAACTTATATCTTGCTATGATGATGAATGGTCCCAACTAGTTGGGTTCAAATTTTCCTTTTCCATTTGGATTTGGGACGTTCTTCTAGTTCTCCTTTAGCACAAGTTCTCCCACTTGGAAGGTACTGCTCCTGATCTTTTTGTTATAGTTTCATTTGAGTCGGTTCTGATATACCTGTAGGTGGTTCAATGCCTCCATTTGTCATTCATCTAGTAGTTCCATCTCATTTAGTCTTGATACTCGGTATTCCTCATCTGTGATGAGATTTTGTAGTGATATTCTCAGTGACGGGAGCTCGATCTCGATGGGTAATATGGCTTCTAATATGTAGACTAGGGAAAAGGGGGTGGCACCTGTTGGTGTGCGGATGCTAGTTCGATAGGCCCAGAGGGTGAGATTTAGCTGTAGATTCTAGTCATGACCTGCATCATTGACTGTCTTTTTGAGAATTTTCAGAATGGTTTTATTGGTGGCTTCTGCTTGGCTGTTGCCTTGGGGATAATACAGAGTGGAAAAGTGATGTTGCATTTTGAATTTGTCGCATAAGTCACAGACATCGTGATTTTTGAATGGTGTCCCATTATCTGAGATAATGGCTTGTGGGACATCATAGTGGCATATTAAGTAGTTCAGGATGAACTTTGATATCTGCTTTCTAGTAATGTATGTCATTGGTATGGCTTCCACCCACTTTGTGAAGTACTCAGTGGTGATAATGATAAACTTGTGGCCACTAGATGAGGTAGGGGTGATTTTTCCAACGAGGTTGAGCCCCCACTGCGAAAAAGGCCATGGTGTGATGATGGAATGAAGCTCTTAAGCTGGTGCGTGGATGAGGTCCCCATGTTGTTGACATTGTAGACACCTTCTGACATAGTCTTGTGCTTCTCTTTCCATTGTAGGCCAATAATACCCCGTCCTCAGCAATTTCTTGGCCAAGGTCATACCGCTTGAGTGTGAACCACATATGCCATTATGCACCTTGGTTAAGGTGGTCAATGCCTCCTCAACATTTAAGCAATGTAATAGGGTTCCTTCTATGCTCCTACGGTAAAGGGTTTCTCCTAGGATGAAAAACTGGGATGCTTTCTTGACAAAGGTTTTCTTAAGGTTTGAGGTTATGTCAGCTGGGACTCCTATTATGAGATAAGTGTATATGTCATGGTACCATAGATCACCGGGACCAACGATTTCACACAAATTTTTTGACTCCGATACCTCAAATGTAGGAATGAGAAGTTGCTCTACTAGTAATTCATGCCTTGGGACATTGTGAGGGATATCAAATAGGGATCCAATTGTCGCCATGGCATCTATTGCTCTGTTGTTTGCTCTGGGTATCTACTCGAATTTGATCTCAATGAAGGATTCCTTAAGACTTTCCACCAATTTCTTATATGGAGTTAACTTGTCATCTTTAGTTTGATATTCATCATTCACTTGATTGATTATTAGTTATGAATCCCCATAAACCTTGAGAGCCATGATATGCAACTGCACTGCTATTCTGAGTCCTATGGTTAGAGCCTCATATTCTACGATATTATTTGTGCATGTGATGCAGAGGTGGTGGAGACCCAGGAAACAAATTGACACAACTTCTCTCAAATATGCCACTTTGACATGAATCCCCAAACACACAATAGGGAAAATCAACTACCCAACATAATCTGATTACACAAATTCCTATCTCAACATCTTTTAGGCATCTACTTAGACCCAATACAATATTCCAATCATATTCTTCAAGGTTCATTAGGCCAACACCTAGTTTTACTAGACTCGCCTGCTCAAAAGGCTATAAGAACTAGCCCTCTTTTCCAAACAAAGTATCCTCAGATCCTCTTGTTTCTACAAAAACTCTTTGGACAGAGTTGTGTTATGATGCAAAACCACCAATTCACTATTCAAGACTCAGACAACTAACCTTTAGACTGTATGCTCACCAAACCCTCCTTTTACATGTAAAAGCCTAGTGTTTTCAACATTTCACCCTCACAAGGCCTTGCAAGCCCAACCAAAACATCAAACTGCTTGTTTAGGGTCTGTACAAGCATTTCAAACTATTTTCTTAGCAAAACCAACAACAAATAATTGAAAATCCAATATTGTCCCATCCATCCTTGCATGAACTTTGCTTTATTTCGCACTGTGGTGACACCCTACATTCTACAATCTGCTTTATTTCCAATCTAAAACACAAAGGAACATATCGTAACCTAACTCCATGCCTCCCCATTGAGAAAAAGGTCAAAACAGTAAGTGGGGATGGCTTAGAACATTAAAGAAACTCAAATGGTGCCTCACTGCCCCTGTACAGGCAGATCACAAAAGATTAACAAAGAACTCCTCAAGTTCATGATTAAGACTTCAAAATGGATTCATAAACATGCTATTCCCATGTCATACAAGAAATCATAAGGATTAGAGCATCAATCTACTTGTACGGCCTGTACAATGGAAGAAAACACAAAAAATACAGTGAAAATAAAAGAAAAACCAATGAAATCAATAGAGAATTGTTACTTTATTCAATGAATGCTCACAAAATTTTGGTCCATCAATCCTTTCTCATGCCTTTCAAAGGCCTTTATACATTTTCCTATTCATGAAAATCTTCCCCAACGCCTACAACTACCTCTTAACCACCTTAACCCCCATTTGGCTTAAAAATAAATTATGTGCTAAATGAACCCCATTATGCAAGTTTTTTTATCTAAGACACCTAGAACCACTTAGATACCTTTATGCTATCCTAAATATGACTTGTAAACTCCTGTCTTGCAGTCCCATTTACATTTCAAATAGTTTACCTACATGGCAACATTGACAATTCCTTGAAACAAGAGTGCATTTTGTACATTTGACCACCTTAGCCCACAAATTCCCTAAATACATATAGGATTGGTCTCTTAAACCTTATTTAAATAGAATAAACACCAAGACACTAGCATCAACTTGTTATTCATTCAAATAATCAAAATTTGATGTTGTGGTATAGGTGCTCCTGCACTAGCATGGAAATGCTAGCTTGTAGGATCTTGGTATGCTGTCTTCCCTGTGGAGTGATGAAAAAGACCCTGGCTCCCAATCTATGTTATGTGTAGGAGCCATAAAATTACAACTTCTAGTGGTCTGCTATGCTAAATTTGAAGATGGATTCATGAGGGAACTCTAAAATTAACAGATTCTTTGAGTTCATTGGCGCTTCTACCAATTGGTCTGTAATAGCTTGCCCTTTGATGGCCTTACGTTCCATGTACTTGATGTCATATTCTGATAGGATCATGACCCATTTGGCCATCCTTCCTATGAGCACCGCCTTGGAAAGTAGATACTTGAGTGGGTCAATCTTGGCAATGAGCTTTATTTTGTGTGTTAACATGTAGTGTCTGAACTTTTTTGAGGAAAACAACACTACTAGACAAGCTTTTTCAATGAAGGAATAATTTAACTCATTCCCTACCATGGTTTAGATGATGTAGTAGATGGCCCTCTCTGTTTCATTTTCATCGTGCTGAGTTGGGAGAGCACTGAGAGCTGTTGTTGTTGCTGATATGTAGAGGATTAGAGGATTTCTTGGGATTGGTGGCATAAGCACTGGAGGTGTGAGTAAATACTCTTTGATTTTGTTAAAGGCTTGATCACACTTTTCATCCCATTTATACACTACCCCTTGTGGAGTAGGTGAGAATACAAGATTGACTTGTCTGCTAACTGAGCTATGAACTGGCGGATTAACTAGAGCCTGCCTTGTAAACCTCTCAACTATTTCAATGTCTTAGGTACCTCCATCTCAAGGATTTCCTTTACTTTATCAGGATCTATTTTGATCCCTCTCATGGACATGATGTATCCCAACAACTTCCCTGATTGTACGCCAAAGATGCACTTCTTTGGATTAAGGCAGACCTTGTATTCCTCTAGTTTGTCAAAGATGGCACTCAATGCTACTATGTGGTCCCTTCTCTTTCTAGATTTTGCTAATATGTTGTTGACATAATATTCCACAGTCTTATGGATCATGTCATAAAATATTAAGGTCATGGCCTTCTGATATGTTTCTCTAGTGTTCTTTAGGCCAAACGACATCATGTTCCAGCAATATGTCCCCCATGGACAAGTAAAAGTTGTTTTGTGTTGATCCTCTTTGGCTATCATGATTTGGTTATACCCAAAGAATCCATCCATCAGTGAAAGAATCTCATGTCTCATGGTAATATCTACAATCATATAAATGTTGGGAAGTGGGAAGTCATCTTTGGGACATGCCTTGTTCAGGTCTCTAAAATCTATGCATATACGGATTCCCCCATCGGGCTTTGAAATAGGAACCAGATTTGACACCCACTCCGGATAGTCGGTTGGTCATATGAACCCTACATCAAGTAGCTTCTTCAATTCCATTTTGACTAACAAGGCTATCTAGGGATACATTTTCCTGAGCTTTTGTCTAACGGGCTTTGCTTTAGGGTAAACTGCTAGATGGTGGACTGAAATCTCTGGATCAAGCCCAGGCATGTTGGCATAGCTCCATGCAAAGTTGACCTTTCTCTCCCTTAAGAAAGCAGCTAGGAGGTCCTGTTCTTCTGACATCAATGATTCAACATAAAATATGATATAAAAAGTTTCCTCTATTCCCAAGTTGACTGGGTTGCACTTCTCGGCTAGAACTACTGACTTTTCCTGATGTAGAGCACTAAGAGGAAGATTGAATCCTTCATCCTCAGGCACCTTAGAGAGGTTTTCACCATTGGATATGTCCTTTTTTTTACTATTTTAGGGTCAGAGAGTGCCACAATGTGGTTTTCACTCAAATACCTTGAGATTATTCTCAAGTTTTCACTTTTGCGACTAAAGGATTCAATCGTCTCCCCGTAGTAAGCTTGTGTGTCTAGAATGATATCAAACCCAATTTTATGATCTCCGCATGGTACCATGCTTCGCAGTCCCACAAATTCTAAGAGCACTTCATCATTTTCAAAAGTGTCTAGAATTGGCGGTCCTCGTTGGTTGTAATCGATGAGCTGGGGGTAAACTAGGTTGATTTCATGAGTTTGATTGGTTGACTCAAATGACACAGTACTAATCATGAGGAGAGAGGAATTATCGAAAAGCATAGGTAAGTCAGTTATGGCATCTTCCTCATCACTACTACTGCAAACATTAGTTATGTCAAATGTGAAATTGTCTAAGGGCAGGCCAGTGGATACGTGCAATTGAAGGGCGACTGTCATTTGCTAAGGAGTTTTGACCTTCTTAACCATGGGATTTCAGCCACATATGGTGATACTCAAAGGGGTACATCCGAGGCTAAAATTTTTCATTCGCATCTCAGGAATGATGGGTATTAGAATCCCGCTATCATTTTGTCCAAGCTTTCTATTTCTGTCATAGCCCATGGCGAGCATCATTTGTAGGCCTTTAATGCTATCATCCATAGGTAGATCGACTGTTGGTCTATTGTCTTGGTACAGGAGATGGGATGGGTCCTCTTCTATTACTTCCCAACTAAGATCTCCCCAACTTCTGAAGTTGGAGGAACCTGCTGTGAAGGTTTGGGATGATGAAGCATCATTTGATTGTGGTCATCCTCATGACCTGGGAGATTGTGGTAACTATCCTACCACAAAAGCATTTTTTGGAATTGTATAGTGTCTGTACCCATTGTCCTGGATAATGATCTTGATGTCAGAGATGGTGGGGATGGCGGGTGTCTTTGGCACAAAAGTGGAGGCAAGAGTAGTTGGATCAATGTAAGGAGTTGATGGGCCCTCATCATTCTTTGGTACTAGGGGGATTTTGTAATATTTGGCTTCTAGGCTCTTGTAGTAAGAAAAGGGTTTGGGATCCCCGTGGATAGTGACCTCTTGGCCTTGATATGTGAACTTGACACATTGGTAGAAGGTTGATGCTACTGCTTGCATCCCATGGATCCATGGACGTCCCAGGAGAATGTTGTAAGAAAAATCAAGGTCAAGGACCTAATAGGTGGTTTCCATAATTGTTGGTCCTACTTGAATAGGGAGTTGGCTGGTGCCCTGAGACACTCTTTCTTGATCATCGTAAGCCCTGATTGTGATGTCTTTTCCTTTTTCAATGGAATCCTCTAAGATTCTTAGATTCTTTATGAGTTTGAGGGAATAAATGTTTAAACCTACACCCCCATCCACCAAGACTCTCTTGACTTTGTTCTTATGCACTAGGACCTCTAGATGGAGTGTGTGACTGTGAGATGGTTGGGCAGGAAGTATTGATCAGAGAATGTAAGAAGATTTGGGGTAATGATGTATCCGACCATAGCTTGGAATTGTTCAAAATCAAGATCCGCGAAGACGGTGGATGAGGCTAATGCTTCTTCAAGGATCTTTTTTTGGGCTGATGATATCTTCAGTAACTCCATGATGGAGATTTGAGCTGGGGTTCTTTTTAATTGATCAAGGAAATTATAGCCACTAGGAATGGATCTCAGGTTGGAAGTGGGTGCTCTAGGAGGTTGAGATGACCTTGCGATGGTAATTTTTTCGCCTCTTGTGGTGACTCCACAATCAGCTTGGGCTCCTTTGATGGTGATAACAATGCAATACTCATCTAAGCATGTGATGACATCATTGTATACATGATTGAAACTTTTGAATGCACCCTTCCCCTTATCAATTTTATTGTTCCCTTTGTTGTTATGATTGAGCATTGGATTTGTGTAGATTTTGAGATTTTGATTTCCCGTTGGTTGTTCTACATTTATGATTTTTTCATCAATGAGGTCTTGAATCAAGTTTTTCAACCTCATACAATTGGTAGTGGTGTGTCCCTTCACTACTAAATTTGACACCATTTTTTGATGGCCGTTCATCGATCGTTCAACAAATCTTTGTCGGAAGAGCGACGAAATGGAGAAAATCTTTGTGTCGCTATTTTTTCATCGAACGGCCAATGACGAATTAAATGTTGAAATAACGGCAAATAATCATCGGTCGACGACATCATGAAATGTCTCAAACTTTCATTGGAATATCGATGGAAACTTCGTGTATCCACCGACGAATTACACCAGAAGTTCATCGCTAGTTCGACGAAATGGGCAAGTAGTAGCGTCGAAACAACATTAGACATTCATCGCCATTGTGATGAAATAGGCAAGGAGTAGCATCGAAACAACACCAAAATTTTGTCGAATGTGCGACGAAATAGGCAAGTAGTAGCGTCAAAACAACACCAAGAGTTTGTCGACTTTGCGACGAAATTAGCAAGGAGTAGCATCGGAAGAACACCAAAAGTTCATCGAAAAGGGCAAGGAGTAGCATGGTAGCAATGCTGAAAGATCGTCGAAATTGTGACGAAATCTTCGTCGCAACTATAGCAACTTCGTCGATCCTTTCTGTTGATTCATCAGTTGTTGTTGTCGAAATTGCGACGAAGCATCAATTTTAAAAAAAAAAATTCATGGAAATGTACCATTGCAGAGACTGACGACTGATCATACATATAGACAGCATATTGGTTTGATGCTTCAAATGATGCATTTCTTATATTGAAAATTGCATTACCTTATTGAGCTTCTCTTTGTTTCGAGAATAGTTTAATATTCTCTACTTAACAGGGCCAATCACGTGACGGTGGAAGCTCATTTGGACCCTCCCCCCTTCACATCACTCTCAATTCCCCATACCCAATCATATAACATTAATAATTCATTCATCCATTAATAGAATATAACATTCATTCATTCATCCATTAATAACATATAAAATTCATTCATTAATATATAACATTCATTAATTAACATATTCACATTCATTCATTAACATATAATATTCATTCTTTCAGTTTTTACATATTATCAAAAATATGGTTGTCGTGATATGATTACAATCCCTTTTTGTTTTGTTTTCTTTTAAAGATATATAAAATAAAGTGGAGTATCCATTTTCCTAAATCAATATTTATCCCCCAGTTGTTTCCCTCACCTTTGTGATCTTAGTATGCGCGTAGTAGATCTCATGGCGTGGATGTAAGCTAAGGGGGATGCTGGCGCAATAACAAAGAAATGTTAAAGTGATATGTTTTATTATTATTGTTACAAGTATTTCATTAATTAAAAGAACCTTAGAGTGGTGCTCTTTACCTGATGGGTCCACATCATGTTCCTAAACTTTTGTTATAGACTC
>VDFB02000015.1:481790919-481857938 GCA_007258455.2 Sequoia sempervirens | reverse complement strand
ATATCTCCCTATCTCTCTATATATTTATTTCTCCCTCTATCTCTCTCTATATCTCTATCTATTTTTATCCCTTTTCCTCTCATTCTATATTCATCTCTACCTCTATCTATAGGGAGAGATACAAAGGTGAAACATTGGACCTTCCCAAAGATCCACCAATCTCAACACTACTCCCAACTATTTTGAGCATTTAAGTACATATTGTATGCTAGATTAGGAGGCATGTGTCAAAGCTCATATTTATTGATGCAAAATAGGTCCAAAGTCACAAATTTGGCGTAGAGTTAGTTATAGTTTTGTACAAAATTTTAAGTGCCACATAGAGCAAAGATATTCTAGTTTTTTATATCATGTCATCAAATTTGGCACTTCATCAAGATTTGTATCTTCATCAACATTAATAAAAGCAAAGGTATGTACTTGAATCTCTTGCATTTAAATTTT
Source organism: Sequoia sempervirens (assembly GCA_007258455.2). Classification (NCBI taxonomy): domain Eukaryota; kingdom Viridiplantae; phylum Streptophyta; class Pinopsida; order Cupressales; family Cupressaceae; genus Sequoia; species Sequoia sempervirens. The sequence goes on along the minus strand of VDFB02000015.1, from coordinate 481,857,494 downwards.
TCTATATATATAAATATTTTAATATTTTCCCTCAAATCCATAATATATATATTAGTGTGTATTTATTTATTGCAATAAAGAATTAAGCTAAGTAACACATTAAGAATTCTAAGGAATTGTGCTTGGAAAAAAATACGCAAAATTTTTTGTTGGATGTCATGTTGTATAGTTTGAAAAGCTCCAAAATATGAATAGGATTTTAAGGCCATATATTATGGTAGCTTACAATGCAAAGGAAGGAAATCTATTATCAATTTTTAATCACAATTTAATACCATATGAAAAGCCACATGTAGTATTATCTAAAATTAATTCTTGACATATTAATTTTATAAAATACACTACCATTCAATAAACTTTCTCCCAAAACCCTAAGTGAACATTAGTGAGACCTAATTGTAGATTCATAACTTTAATCATAACTAGCGGCCTTAATCTAATCAAACCTAACCTAGCCTAAAAAGTGTTAGAAAACCAAGATCCTGCAATGCAAGATGAATACGTCACATGCAAAAGATATGAAGAACCAAAGAAGATGTTTTGTAAACCTCAAAGTGTAAAAATGCATTAAGAGAATCAATGATTACAAAAGAGATCAATCCTTATGAAGGAGATCAAGAAACCCTAAAAGGGAAACCCTAAATTAAACCCTAATTGTGCACTTAATAATTAATAATTAATTAGTATTAATGTGCCTAAGTTTAGCAAGTAAAGAGGAATAGCTGACTTGATGAGTGAAATGTGTGATGTAGTGGTAAAGCATAATAACAATACTCTAACACCCCCTTAAGATGAACTTAGGAAGAGGATTAAACACTAGAATAAGATGCATGAAAGCAAAGATGGGTCCCGGCAACTAGGCCTGATCAGGTACCCATTTACAAATGCAATATGAGGTAGAGAAGGAAAAACCCAGTGGGACAAAACCCCCTACAATGTGATGACATGCTGCAAAGAAGCACTGGAAGAACTCTGTAGAGTAACACTGGAACCGCAATCTAACAAGCAAGGAAAGATATTTCTGTCTACAACTGAAACCAAAACCAGAATGAAAATAATGTGACAGCAGACCCGATGCCTCAGAACACTCGAAAACTCCAAACGGGAACAACCCTGGAATCTATGAAGTAGCAAGCAATTATTGAATGATGTATTACTGAAAACGAAGTGCAAAGATGCAAGATGCACTCTCCCAACTGCCAAAACATCCAAGTAATCGCCAAACAACCCATCGGGCCAAATCTGGACTAAGTGATAAACCTGGGACAAATACAAAAAAAGTGCATGGAAAGCAACATAGAGCTCCTTAATACCTTTCCAACGCCGCAAATGAGGTGAAAATTAGACATCGTGGCAAAAAGTTATGAGCTCGGAAGTCCAAAAACAACATCTGACTTCAAACAGAAATAAATGCAGGAAAACAGTAAAATATTGAAAAATAAATAGCACTACTGGAAATTTCTCAGAACCAGCTTTCCGGTGATATCTCGTTTGCCCGATTTTGATACCGTATGCCCAAGTTATGGCCAAAAGAAAAAAACTGCTCTTTTAGGAAAAAACTAGGGTTAGGAGGGCAAAGAGGGCCGTACGACCGTTGACGTCATGCTGACGTCACCCATTCATGAGGTTAAAATTGACGGCCATTTGGCCATCACCGCAAAAAATTGGCCCCCTGCAAAAATATTCGGAGCCCTTGGTTTGGCATATGATGGTGGGTTGAGCTCGAAGGGGTCGGATCGGGTCGGGGGCTTGTGTGGAAGACCCTGGTTCCCCATATGACCGCGCAGGAGAGGAGGGGGCTGGTCGAGGCCCTCGGTCACCAATATGACTGGGGCGTATTTTGGAGGAGCCCGCAGGGGCTACATGCAAGCCGGCGGAGGAGGTGGGCAGCATTGGAGTGGTGGATCCGGCGGTTGGTGGCGCAGAGGTGGCCGGTGGGAGGCCGCCAGGTGGCGGGCAAGCAGCGGTCTCCATTAGAACTGGTCGAGCTCGCACAGTTCCCCAAAAAAGATTTTTTTTTGAATTTTTTGAATTTCTCGCCTCGATCTGCATGCTGGGGAGGCCGTACGGCTACCCAGACAATTTTTTTTTCCTTCTCAACCAACTTGCACCAAAATAGACAAATTTTATATATGAAAATGGGGTTTTAGAGTTCTTGTTGAACTTCAATAATTTGAGGTCGACTTTGTCCAGAAATGCACAAAAGAATTAGAGGCTACCTAGATTCAATCAAAAATTGCTTGTGGAAACCCTTGCACTTGAAACTCCTGAGAGGGGTATATGCTTTAGGATCACTGAACAGAGCAGAGTTTGGCACTTTCGATCACCATGTTAGAAACCAAGATTTTTGCATGCCAAGATGAATGCACGTCACATGCAAAGATTATGAAGAACCAAAAAGATGTTCTCACGAACCTCAAAGTGTAAAATGCATTAAAGAATCAATTATTACAAAGTGATCAATCCTTATGAAGGAGATCAAGAAACCTAAAGAAACCCTAAATGAAATATCTAGTGTGCACTTGTAATTAATAGTGGTGGTGTGTGTGCATAAGTTTAACAGTAAAGGAATAAGTGACTTAATTAATTAATCAATGTGATGTAATTAATTAAGCATAATAACTTATTACTCTAACATAAAGAGATTATCATATAATCTAATTATCTCTATTATCTAAATTTGGGTTGAATTATTTTTCCTTTATTTTTAATTGCATATATTTTTTGTTTATTAGATCTTATTTTATGAATATATGGAAATATAATTTTACTTCTACATTCATTCTATGCCCATTTTTTCATGATATTTTAACATTCATTTTTTGGAATATTAGATCAATCTCACACATATAAATATGAAACCTCAACATTTTAAAATTGAATTCTACCCAAAACATAGACACACAATTGAACAAATTCTCCAAGAAGAATGACAACATCATTAACATTTCATTCAAAATTCCTCAAATCATAGGAGAAAATATATTAAGTGCTCACGTTTTATTCATGCTTATAAGTCATATCTGCGCATACAAATTACAAGATAATTTACATATATTCATCCAAAACTCAAAATAGTCTATCTATTCTATTCTGTCTGCTTGGGGTTTTAACATCCAATGGCACCACCGATATCACTTCCTCATTAGAGGACATATATCTTTCTACCCATATATTCAACTCAAAACCTAGCTAGAGCTTTCATCAGTTCTCTCCCTACAAATGAGCCTTGAATTCCCTTTTATATGACAAGAGAGCAACAAGCTTCGGGCTCAAATGTAATTTCACCACAAATTCTCATTTGAACAAAATCTCCATTGCATTTGACTTTCATTTCAAAACTTCCCACACGTTGAATCTGCAAAACATAGTGGCACACGAACTGGGGAAAGCTAAAAGAATAGGGAACACAAATTGTCATCAAAATCCCCTTGTTAACCAAATTGCCACGAAGGCACACCACAACAACTTCTTGTTTACTCACCACCCTTCCCTTACCAACACTCAGATCTTGGTATACACACCTGCTTCTAGTTGTTGCCCAATACGGTAGACCCTCAGCCTCCTCTTCTTTCTTGTCCTTTCCCAAAATGATTTTAGTCCGTCTGCTTGGGGTTTTAACAGTTGATGTGCCCACACATATCATTTCCTCATCAGAGGGTAGACCATGATTGAAGTGACTTAAATACTGATAGTATTCCAAGTCGGTCTCGGTAACATCATCAGAAGTGTTGCTCGTAAGGTCAATGGGTGAGTGTTGGCCGCATCTAGAGCACACTGACTGCTTACCTTTGTCATCTACCAGTTGAGTAGCAATGTCCTAGAATTGTAACCTTCTACTGCAACCAAAGCAGTAGAAGGTTGCAATTCCAGGATGTTGTTGCTCAACCAAAGCACCTTCCTGAATAGTAGGACTGAGCTTTTGTGAGCTCAAATGAAGAGACCTCATTACTGACTTACTCATTTTCTCTTCTTAGACAAGCACTCAAACTTGATTAGACTCAGCCCACAAAGCGCTCTAACTGCTACAAGAATGACACTATTAGCAGTTAATTCCTCTTGTATTTATTGTGCGAGGTAATGGTAACCTTCATCAATGCTTAGTAAATATGCATGTGCAAACATGGCAATTTGGCGGCTTATGTACTGTCACCGTTAACTAGAGCTGGATGAGAATCCAAAGATCACCCTTCATGATTGCCAACAACAACATCTTCACATAGATTGAGATCGACGTGACTACACAAGCAAGGAATAATTCATTAATGCTTCACCAACCTTCATCTTCCTCCTATGAGCTAGCAGGGAACAACAGAGATTTACATTAGCTTTTGATCTTGGTTGTCGATCTAAAACCATGGGTTATGAGCTCAATAGTGGAGATTGGGCCCCACATTCCATACAAGACATACATTTTCCTTTTGCTGACCTCGTGCCAAATAACAGGGTGATACCTTAGGTCTGCGTGTTGGTGGGGTATGATCGAGATCTTCTCCCATATCTTCGAATCTGGAAAACCTACACATTGCACAGTTAGTATTTAATGAAAGGCTTTGGCTAAGCCATCAGCGACATGACCACTGGAGTTAATGGCTTAGGCTCACGTCACCGGATTAAAATTAAAACCCAACTTTGATTTTAATACTTTATTTCCTCCGCAGGGTTTTATTTCCTAAGTCTCGGTTGGCCTCATTAAATTCTTATCCCAACCCTAACAAAGAAAAAATGATTAAGCTAAGGATTGTATTTGTTGTTATAACTTTAGTTCTAGAGAATTATTAATTACCAATTCTTATTTGTGCATTTGTATATGAATCCACTTGAATGCCTTTCCATATCATTATGGAAAATTTTATTATTGCAACCCTAACTCTAACACTAATTAAACCTTGACCCTAACCTAATTGAGCTTGTATTATAACCCTAACTCTAACAGTAATTGAATTGTAATCGTAACCCTAGGTATTGTTGAAACCTAACCCTAATTGTATCAAAACCCTAGAGCACTCTAATTGAACCCTAACCCTAAAATAGACAATAACCCTTACCTTAATTGAACCCTAACTCCAATCCTAGCCCTAATTTAAGACCCAACCCCAGCCTGGCTTGTAATTGAAGCCACTTGTTGAGGATTATAGCCCTAGAGGTGATCCCTAACTTACAGGGTGAATGCTAATTGAACCTTAACCCTAAGAGTGAATAGCAACCTTGAGTAAAGCTCCCAGCCATAATCCTATTTGAATTTTGACCTAATCATAACCATAATTCCAGCCTAACCTTAGTGAACCCTAACCTAAACATGAGTTCCAGTGGTTTGCAGGAGTTCAAATAGGGTTAGACTTTGAGTAAAATTGGGTGTAGGATTGGTGGGATGGGTTGGGGTTGAGGGTAAGATTAAGGTTCTATGATGAGAGCTTGGGGTTAGTGTTGGGGGTTCAATTGGGGCAGGGTTAGTATTGAGTTAGGGTTATGTAGGGTTTCATTATGTTAGTTTTAGAATCATAGTTATGTTTAGGGTTGGATATAAGAAATTAGAAGTTAGGTTTGAAGTTAATTAGTGTTAGTTTTAGGGTTGGGGTTATGGTTAGACCTATAATTAATGTTAGTATTGGGATTAGATTCTATCACTTTAATAAAAATAATCTTCTATAAATTCATTCAATTTTTTTTTGAAATTATATAATTTAAAATATTTTCAAATTTACCTATGTTGATATATGAGAGATATAGCAATTCTAAACTCTATACAATTTATAGTTAACTTGACATTGTGTATAAAAAGGTTTAAGTTATGAATGTTATAATATAAAAAATAAATGTGTTTTCAATATTTATTTGTCAATTTAAAAGATGTGCCAATAATGTTGCAATCACTAATGATTAATTTTTTCTTGATGGTTAAAATAGATTGGTAAGTAAATTTATCTATAATAAGTAAATTTATCTTTGATTTTTTCTTATAAGTAAATCAATATTTCATAAATTTATCTATAATTCTTATTTAATTTTTCTTAATTATATTAAATTATATTTTATTAAATTGTTAAAAAAATTAAGTTGCTTATAAATAATTTTATGTGTTTTTTATAATTAACTTGATATTGTGTATAAAGGTTTAAGTTATGAATGTTATAATATAAAAAAATAAATTTGTTTTCAATGTTTATTTGTTAGTTTGATGTGAGAATAATGTTGCATAGTAATGATTAAATTTTTCTTGATTGGTTAAGTGATATTATGAAATTATTCTATGTTAATTTAATGTTATGAATGCTATATAATATAAAGAAAAATATTTCTAATATATTTTAATGCATCTTTATATTTTATAAACAAACATCTAAAATAAAAATGTGATTGTAAAAAAAATACAACTTAATGAGTGAACATACATTTAAAGTTAAAAGTGAAATTATAAAACAAATTGTAAATTTATTTTATTTTTCTTCTATAAATATAATTTTTTTATTTGTCGTCTGCCTAGTAATGCCCACTTCTCCTTTTAATGAATGTTTTATTTTGCAAGGGTTGATTTAGTGCTGCCGCTGATCTATTTTCTGCAAATATCAACGGTGCCCGCCATCCCATGATCGGGAATTGAAAGACCGTGAAATCACGGGTGGGTGCCATGTGTCCTATCTGGGGGATCAAATTTGCACTATCACTGACCAACTGCCATTTGATCTGAGCCGTTCCCTGCCATCCCGCGATGGTGCTTGGGTTGATTGCGAAATCACGGGTGGGTGCCACGTGTCTCATTCGATGAAGCCTAAAGAGCAAAGGAAACACTAGCCGACTTTAAATGTATTAAGGGGTGGATTACTAAAGTGTTCTCGAGACGCACATGTTCTAAATCGATGGATATGTTATAATCTCGCTGGAAAAGCTGCTCAAAGGTTAACGACATGGTTGGCAACTGTGTTAAAGGAATGAGATCAACGACGCCCGCTATCCCGCGTTCAGGGATTACAGGGATCACAATATCATAGGCGGGTGCCATGTGCCCTTCCTAAAGGATGAAATCTGCGTGACCATTGATGAGCTGTCTCTTCAAGATTGATGGTGCCCGCCATCCCACGATTAAGAATTTTGGGATTGTGATGTCGCGGGTGCTTGCCACGTGTCTCATCCAATGAAGCCTAAGGAGTGAAGAAAGCATTTGCCAGTTTTAAATGTATTACGGGGTGGATTACTAATGCGCTTGTAAGATGCATGTGTTTTATTTCAACGCAGATGTTATGATTTTAAGGGAAAAGCTACTTGACAGATAAAGGAAAAGACAGCGACCATTTTTGAAGGAGCAAGATTTATGGTAAAAAGATCGATGGTGCCCACCATCCCGCGATGGTAAATCAAAGGATTGTGATATTGTGGGCAACTGCCACGTGGCATTCTTTCACGGCATATGACATAGTGGGCCCCTTTATTGCCGTGTTGGCGATTATGTAATTCTGTTTTGAAGATGGTCGTTGATGATTTGATCAAACTAAAGGATCAACGGCTCAAATTTAAATATGTATTAAATTATGGTTGGAGCCCTTCATGCAGCCTGCGAGTGGGCTTTAATGGCAGATGAGACATCTACTAGAAGGATTTGATCGACATAAAATCAATTTACTCATCTCATTTGTATCACAAAGCATCCAAGTATTTCGTGAAAACAGTTTCAGAGCCAAAGGTGAAATTGCGAGCAGCTGCAGCTAGAAATTGGAGTTTGTGTGCAAAAAGCCGTGAGTTAATTTTCTCTATTTCGCAATCATTCTGCACCTAAATTTGGGAAAGGGGGGGTCTACTATGCTTGTCACCGAGTTTATTAAAATATTTTGTTGGGGCTATTTTTTAATCATAAATTGTGAGGAATTGCAGTATTTTTACTTTGTAATTTCCTATCTCTACTTAGTCATAGCCACTTGAAGTGTAACATTGTAGTGAGGCCCTAGTTTGTCTAAAATGGCACCAACCTGCATGTCTTGATCAGTAACAATAATTTCATCTGTGAGATCCTCAAGTAGGTGATCAGTTCTTTGCCTCTTAGGGCTTGGCTCAGGTGGTGATGATGGGGGACTACGCTCTAGTGAAGATTTTAATTCAATAATTTTGACAACCCTAGGTACTTTAAATTTTGGGCCTGGTCATGAAGGTGCCATTTTAGTAAGCTACTGGATATTGTACATGAAATGGATCTGACATATGATCCATTGATGGAATTCACTCCATACCACAAGAGAATTGATTTTTTAATGAAGAATTTTAAGGAGATAATGGAAAACTTGACAACCAAAAAGATAAATTTAAGGCTAAGTCTGGATATGCAAGGACAAAGTGATATGCCAATTGAAACAAGGCCAGTATGTCAGCCTACAGAAAGGTGGCCTATCTATAGGAGGAAAAGGGATACTGGCAGTGATGAGGAAGAAGTAGACAGAAAAGGGAAGCAAATAATGAAGGCACCTTCATGACCAGGCCCAAAATTTAAAGTACCTAGGGTTGTCAAAATTATTGAATTAAAATCTTCACTAGAGCGTAGTCCCCCATCACCACCACCTGAGCCAAGCCCTAAGAGGCAAAGAACTGATCACCTACTTGAGGATCTCACAGATGAAATTATTGTTACTGATCAAGACATGCAGGTTGGTATGTCATCCCCTCCTAGGTCAGCTGAATTGGTTCTATCCGATTTGGATATGAAGGGTAAGAGTGTGCAGGATGTAAGAATGGAGGCTTGCAAGGAGTTCTTAGATGACAATGCATTTGTAAAGACTCCTATATTCTTGCAATTGGCACGGAGGATGAAATTTGAGGAATATCAAAATAAATGCAGGAGAGAAGAGAACTAAGGCCTGACAAGTCAAATCAGGAGAATGATGAAGAAGTGAAAGCTGAATTAATAGAAGAGTTCAAATACATCACTCCTGAAGAAGGAAGACAACTAGTGAATCAAGCTGGTGTTTTGATTTTTCCTGAATGGGACATCGCTGATGCAGTGCCTTTCAGTGCCATTATGAAGCCCAAGAATCCTTTTCAGGATTCTGAAGAAGAAGTTAAGGCAGCATTACAAAACTCTGCCTTCAGTGAAGAATATGAGACCTTGGAAATTTGGGCATTGGCTCCACAAGGAAGAAAGCCAGACATTGCTGATATTAATCCAAATTTGAAAGGAGGATTAATAATAAAGAGGGCTTCAGAGACTACAACAACCGAAGCCACTAGTTTAAAAGCTGTGAATGTGGCCAAGTTATTAAAGACTACTGAAAGGGAGGAGGCTGAAAGAAAGGGCCTAATGGAGAAGTATAACATTTTAATTGAAAAACGTAATGAAATGCAACAAAGGAATGTTGAGCTGCAAACTGAAGTAGAAAGGTTCAAGTATAGACATACTGGGGAAACATCCAATGCTCCAGGAACCAACACATCACCTCCCACAGCAGGGTCAATGCCTCCTGTTTCTCCAAATGTTTCTACACCAGGGTCTCCCATTCAAAATCCTGCTCTTACCCCTCCTGTAGAACAAGTCGATGAACAAATAGAGTGCTCTATTGATCCAACAACGAGGCAGCTCATGCAGGAAAGTGATCAATTACAGACATCACTAAGGGTAAAAGAGGAGGGTTTTCTTTCAAAAGAAAAAGAAAATGTTACTCTTGTTTTGGAGCATTTAAATAAAAAGGTGTATAATAAACTGCCCTCTATACATTCTTTGTATTCTTTGCTATCTGAAGCAAAAAATAATATTGATAAGGATCAGCGGATAGTGATTCCAATAATTCAAAATTGGATCCCTAGGGCAAATAATCTAGATGTTATGATTAAAGCCTCAAGGTTTGATGCAAAAAACATGCCCCAATCATTGAAGCCTACTTATAAATTAGTTAAATCATTGCAAAGTTTTTAGACCTTACCAGATGATCTAAGTAGGAAGATTAGGGAGTTGGTAAAGAACTTCAATGATTGGGGTAACACACTGTTACCTGATATAACTGATGAGTAGGGGGAAATCAGAACACTCCAACAATGAGGATCAAGCAAGTAAAGTCATGATAATCAAATTAAAATAATTTGCGATGACTCAGATTATGATTTGTTGTTAAATTGTATGGATAAGATTATTGGTGCCGGCTCATTTTGGAATCTTTTGAAAGAGATGCTAATCAGGTAGCGGTAAAGTATTTTCCTTATAGTACAAAGGTAAAAGAGGTGATTGATTTTGACTGGCCAAGTGATGAAGAATACGAGAGGTGGGTGGCTAAGTATTTGAATGATGATGAGTAAAAAGAATGGGCTACCGACAGGTGGCAAATCAGATGTTGTGGTTACAACATTTCCAGTTTTGTATGGATGACTTTCTTGGCGTGGGTTTCACGTGGTTTTTTGTTATTGCATCAACCTTCCTTTGCCGACATGATGAATGATAATATGCTCCAAAATGATTGCTGTTGTAACGATTTTTGAACAAGATTATTTTTCAAGGTGGTGGCTATTGTAACAAATTTTGGAATATCACCAGGTGCTCCAATTGACTAGTGACAGGTGTACTTTCTGGCCTGGTGCTTGTTTGCTCCTTCATTTTCTATAAGAAGGATTTTAAGGCCAGAAGTACGGGTTAGCAAGTTAGATAACTTTTGTTGAGTCTAGGTGAAGTTGCATAGCAAATTGTAAAGTCCGATGGTTTTAGAGAAATACAATTTAGGTTTTGAGTCATTATGTAACAGGTTTTGAGTTCATAGAGATTTAATGTTGTATAGCAGTACTAGCATTTGAGTTGAAATAAAAATTTGAGCTCATGTCTCTCCATTGTACATGCATATCTAAACTTTGAATGAAATAACTAAGGGTTGTTTTATCCATCTCATTGTTGTGGTGTGTATGATTCTATTTTAGCTTTAATTCAAGGAATTAATCAAAAAATGCTTGAATGGGATTATAAATTTGGATATGTGTTGTATAAGGATTTGATAAAGTAGTCACGGGTTAGAATGCACACTGATGAACTTGTAATGCAATATTGTCAGGGATCTTATATGTGATGTATTAAATCTGTTATAAACCTCTACATGCTTATGAATTTGACTCCTGCAATGGATATATGGCACTGATCTAAGTTGTAATTATTCGTGTAGTTCAATATTTATTTGTCTTTGCCTAGAGCTTGCTACAAATTGAAAATCATTGACTATCTTATACGTGGTTGTGTTTAGTTATCTAAAATAGGGATAGTTGATGTTGTCTATGAACAACCAATTCTAGTTGATATTATCTAATGGTGTTGAGCTATTAGAGGTGAGATCATGCTGCTGTGTTAATGTTGTTTATAATGACGGAGTGGGAGGTTGTAGTACATTAAGGGGATCACTTCGGGGTCTTACCAAAGCACGAGAAGTGTCTGAAGACTTTTAAAGTCACCAGTGGGTTAGTCCTAGGTCCTTGAGCCTGCAGCCGATTGGGGTGGAAATTCCATAGGTAGATTAGAAAACAAACCTAGTTACATTGTAAAAGAACCAACATACACGTCAACTACTGAACAACCACCTGTACAACTGAATTTTTAATCTTTTATGATCACATGAAACATAAAACACACTAATTTCAAGGTTATTAACATCACTATTGAAATGTTTTAATTTTTTGACCTTTCAAACATTAAAAAGTACATCATTAAATTAATCATGTAATGGCATAAAAATTAAAAACGTCATGAATTATTTATGCAACCACATAATTCAAATATAATTCTATCAGGGTATATCAAATAGATAATATAATGAAGAGTAACTTAGCGTTTCAATGTCATTGATCTTCTTCTTCATCCAACTCTTTGTCTGTATCATCCCTCCAGTTTGACATTGTAGGATTGGTCATATCATGCGTCATGGAGTCATGCGATGCTCGGTTCGATAATGTCGTAATCCACCACGGATCATCTTCATGAACGTGCTCCTACATCATCATCATCTAGTTCACTCCTCTTTGACATCTTCATCGGGGACATCATCAACTATAGTTGATCCTAATCATCATCTACATCATCTTCTATTTCTTGGTATCTTCTTCTTCCACCATAGTATACTTTCTGGGGCCTTCCTCTTGGATCATGTCTAACAAAAATGACCAACGGTTTTGGAACCTCACGAGTAAAAATACTGCTCACATTGGCTTGGAAGAACATAGGGCTCATTTCTAGCTGTTGAATCAACCTTATTATTAACCATGGGCCGTCATTATCATGTTCAATAATAGTTCTCGGGATCATTTTCATTCAATGGTAGCCTATGCACCATGGGGCCGTGATGAAATTAATCACAGAAGGGACTTAGGTCACCTCAGAATTATATCATCCAAAATCCCATAGTATCAATTTTTTTGGGACTTACGGTGTATCATTGCTTCTAGATGAAACATTAGTCTTGAAAGACTATAGTTATACCAGAATCACAAGTTTTCTTCATGTCATCCAACATTTTGATTTGATATTTACAACCATTGCACCACATAGCCTTGTGGTGTTTCACCTGCAATATGTCAAACATGTAAAAATTATTGCAATATCGTCAGTTGATAAACATATTTATTCTTGGCCGAATGTATGCAAGAAAACAATCTCAAGATATATATACATCAATATACTTGAAAATAATTAAATAATATGGGTGATTAATATATTTATACATACCATTTTATCTCTTAAACCATATGCTAAATCAATTTCCCTTTGTGTAACATTGGAATCTCCATTACGATGAGCTTCTTTAACCAATGAAGCCACACCTTCCCATGTTAATGTGCGACCAGATTGTTGACATCGTTCAATCCATACTATCATCCAATCAAGATTGTTGGCGATGTACAAATGTAGTGCATCCTACTCTTGACCAACTGTACCAAAATAAATTGAAATTCACAAATGACATATAATTAGTTAAATACCACAGTATACAACCTTAATTTATAATTGATATATATTGAAGATTAAAAATTAAATAAGTACAATATACATAAAAACCATATGTAAAATGCATTCCAATTAATCTCCATCACCATCTTATAATTACCTCTCACTTTCCTCAATCTACCTTTCCCCAACAGGTACTCCTCTTCGAATTTGTTAATGGAGTTGGGATCCCAAATGCGATCTAAATGGATCTTTGCTGCAAACTTGGGAAGATATTCACTAATGTACACCATGCTCTGGTATACCATATATCCCTCCACCATAGAACCCTCAGGATGTGCTCTTTGTCTAACCAAAGCCTTCAAAAATTTCAAGTGCCTCTCAACCATCCACATTGACCTTGTGTGTACAGGTCCACACAATTCAATCTCCTCAACTTGGTGTATGGGGTAGTGTTCTTGTGCATTGAAAAATGTTGAAGGTAGACACTTTTGCATTTCACACATTAGACAAGGAATTTTTCTCTTCCAATAATTTATATCTTCTTTATGGATTTCTTTAGATGATAGCCATCTACAAGTGATTCAAGGCGCAAATATATTAACGATATTTAACAAAAATATACAGTATATTACATAACAAGTAAAATAAATGGAAATTATAAGATGTATACAGTGAATTGAACAAATCTCGCTACTTACCTCATGTAATTTCCAAAATCATATATAACTTGCTTAGCATTGTTGTCAAAGTTGTCTGGGAGAGATAGAGGTAGAACGTACTGCAACAATTATAAAATGATCTTTTCATTATTTTTCCAAAAGTAGTAAACACAATACATTGAAAAGTACATGGATTATACAAGTGTATATAATATACCAGAATAATTACCTTAATGAAGGTATGCCAATCATGCGTTTCATCTCTGACCCAAATTCACCTTTCTTTGTTATTATATTATTTATGTTCGCAGCAAATCCTGAGGGAAATCAAATTTTTTGTATGACTTCTTTATAGCATTGCTTTACTGCTCTATTAATAACCAAGGAATGGCACTTATATTAATTTGGTCTCCATCACTATTTAATTGAATGACATTTTTCATTGCATGATTGGCTTCCTAAATGTCACTACAAATTTTGACAATTTTTTCTTTGTCATGCCTTCCATCCAATATTTTCCATAACATTTTTGTTATATTCTTTCCGATATGCATTGTTTCAAACAAATGCACAATTTGTAGCTACTCATAGTAGGGCAACCTACTAAATTATCTGGGATAACTTTTCAGTCCTTGTGGAAGCCAACCATTAATGCCTTGACGACCTTCATGAAGCATATAAGTTAAACAAATTAACAAAGACAATCATTGTCAATTACAACATGAGTAAACACAACACAATATAAAAATATAAATTCAAAACATATCATATATGATAGATAAACAATTTGATCTGATGTATAACCTTGACGATTAATTCTATTATATTCCAACTTCCATAGGTGACATTCTTCACATGGTTTTCGATGTGATCTCCTCTTTCCCATTGAAAAGATGTTTTCCAATAGTTTGATACTTATGATTTCTGTCGCGAGGAAGTGCCTATACTCGTAAACACACCTTTCTAAACTTGTTGAATGAGGAGATTTCATCTTTGGACCACAAATTGGACATGTAAATTTTCCCTTTGTTTGAAGACATGCAAGATCATATATAATTGGATTAAATATGTCAATTTTTATAATTATATATAATGAATAGATTATTTTAAAAACATTCATGATATTTACTTCATCAAATTAAATATTGTTAAAGTGCAGTCGAACGTTATAACATACCACAAAAATGTGTTAGCCCTGGGGCATCATGAATTGTCCATACAAGCATTGCATGGAATTGAAATTGTCTTTGTCATATTGGTCTAGAGACATTATACATACTGACACCAATCCGCCTTTAGTAACAGTGATAAGAGGAAGCGATATATACATTCATATCTTTAACTTGGTACTTACCTAGTTGAATGAACATAAACTTATTACATAATTATTATAACCATTTCTTGCCAATATATATAAATTAATGTACATGACTATTGAATGAAAAAAATATGTCATTATGCAACAAATAAGACAAATGAGATGCTACTACGTTAAAAAAAATTGATGTAAACAAATACCTGGAACAATCATTAACAACATTATGTGCTCCCTCTTTATTGACATCTATGGAGGAATGTTATTGTTGATAACAAAAACAGGCCACACTGAGTAAATAGATCTTAGCTCTCCAAATGGATTGACACCATCCACTCCCAATGAAAGCACGAGATTCACGAGGTTCTTCTTTAAAAGTGTGGCCATTTTTTTCCTCCATGTCCCCTAAATGTAGAACAATGCAAGAATTAGAAGAATGTCATCTCCACTTCTATTCCGTGCATGGTAATCCATCAGTGCGCTAAGCTTTCACACACCCCTAAATATGTCGTTGCATGTCACGTGGAATAATGAGAATATAAAAAGAACCTTGTGAGGCACCTTTTTGTTAGTTGATTTGTTTGATATCTACTGATATGACATTTCGGACATTCTATTGCAAATTTTTATTGTTTATGATATATAATATGATCATTGGGACATGCATCTATTGCTTAATACTCCATTCCGATATCTTTCATAATGACACATAAATCTCGATGCTGGCAGAATTAAAATGTTTGATGGTGGTAACAAAATTCACCAATCAATGCACAACAAAAATAATTTGTTCATATAAAAGTATTAATGGTACATATTTCATCCTTTAGTTACTAGTGATGAACTAACAACAATTCAAATAGATGAAAAAAGATTACATATATGACATACCTTAACATGCGTGAGATTGCTATGTTGGATAAACCATTCATAACCTTCAAGTTCACCAACAACAATACAATAGAGAGAAGAGTTGTTTGGGAGCCTTCATAAAGGGGCTCGTATGCCTTCTCAAGTATAGGTAAATCATGAACATCATCAGAGTCATCTCGATCATCATGATCAGCTACGCCACTAAATGTGTCATGGATCAATGTATTTGTACCATCATCTTCAACTGTGTTTTTTGGTGCATGATGATCTTCTTCCATAGGATCATTAACTTCATCTTTTATATTCATAGCTCCATGTTTGTCCACTTGTAAAACCACATTCTTTAGGCCGTGATAATCCATATAATGTGCCCTAGGGTGCCCCACCTTTATAATAATGATAGACACAAATAAACCATGATCATGATAAAGTGATTTTATATATATATATATATATATAAAATATTAAAACAATATAAACATTTACAAATTGATCAATATAAACATATAATGAACAACTTACCAATGAACGATAATCATGCCCCTTTCAACGTGACCATGCTGCCTACAATGTTTCTTAGTTGTTGTGATTAAAAGTCATCTTATCTTTAATCCCTTGCAATTATTGCAAGGGAAATAACATTTCCCATCACCCTTTCTTTTTTCAATCTAGCCCACAATATATCAAGTGTCTCTTCATTTTGTTCTGAACTAATATTATCTAACATGATTTTTCTTTACCAAGCTTGACTATTTAGATCTTCAAAAAATATCAAACTCACACTCCAATAATTTTTATTCATAGACATGTAACATAGTCTAATAATTCTGATATTTTACACCAAAAAAATTTGGCATGCAACCACCCCTGCAAAAGAGAAGATAGTCTGAAGTTAATGATCCCAAAAAACACTTTACAATGCTAATTCCAAAACTTATTAAATTCTGATTTTGCTATGATTTCCAACCGTTAAGACTCCTAAAATCAGAATATTGAACTTGATCACAAAATTTCTACAACAATGGAGGTAGCGAGCTAGTAAGAGCAAGTGACCCATTCCTAGAACAACAAGTCGAATCATCATTGCTAATGTCAATACAGATTTATCCTTTTAGTTATAGATGCAATGTGTCACTTCTTATGGCGAGCTTATCCTAGGGGCCCTCAACATTGAGAGAGAGCCCTACTAAAACAACAGTAAGCATTGGTAAGAGCATGATTTAGGGCAAACCCTAGGGCCTCCGTGAGAAACACATAAAACAAATAACTAGAATGGATTAGTGAGGTTGCAATACCGGAAAGATTGAGACATTGTAGGTAATAAAAAAATCTTGCAATCTAAAGATTGTAGCCAATAACAAACACACTATGTAGCTTATTGTCATTTGTAAATGCAATCTACGGTAAGAAGAATGACAGTCACTTGAGATGTGACAGTTAAAAATAGGCTAAGCAGTGACAAGATAATAAAGCTCAAACCTTGCATAGTAAAGTGGATATTTTAACAGTGAGTTTCCTTACCCCCTTGCTGACCTTAAGGGTTTCTCAAATTCTTTTGGTAGTGTTAGACAAGGCAAATGCAATCAGGGAATGACTGTCCAAATGAAGTAACAGTGGTAATCATAGGTTCAATTTTTTTCTTCTTAGCCATTAATATTGTATAATGGAGGTAGTGGATTGCATGTTTGAGCAATGTTTTGAGACTCACCAAAGATGGGAGAATAGTGAATAATACCTTGTGGAATGTGAAGTAGTGTCAATAAGGTTGAAGGATCTTAAGAACTACAATACCATGAAACAATGAGTCCCTTGTAGTAAGTAGGCAATCTATAGGGCATAGTTTGATTTTATAGAAGGATGCTCATGAAAGGAATCTTCAAGTGATAGTGAGTGAGTTGTTTGAGATTGCAGCTGAGGGTGCAATACCCACTCTTAAAGGAAGTTAGAAAAGCAGTAAATGTGCAAGAAAATTGAATCGTACACAACAAACAATTCACAATGTTATCTTCCATAATGTTTTGAGTTTGAAGACAAAAATTTCATTGTATCTTCATGCCGAAAGTGGTGACCTTAATGGTCAATCACTAGCAACCATGATTTTAAAATATGCTATTGTGCTTATGGAGGCAACATTTTAAGCAAGGCAGTGAGTGGTAGTTTGGAACAATGATAGGTATGAAGGACTTGCTTTATATGCATACTATGCAGTCTAGCTTAAGACAACGTTCTTGTTATGCCTTGCATAACCACCCCATTTTAATTTGGATGAAAATGGGTCCCCCTTTGTTTTTTCCCTTGGCCTTTGGTTTTCTGCCTTAGGCGTTTTCCTTTTTTTGGTTCTGTCGGAGGCGGAACCGGGGCCGATACTAGACTTGGAAGACTTTCTTTCTTCCAATTTCTGGTCTCGTTTCATCCTTGGTTCTAGTCTAATAGTTCTTTTCTTTCGTCTTTGGTTCCTTGTTGAAGTCAAGTTCAGGTCCGAATCAGGAGGAGAAACTTGAAAAAGTTTCTGGTCTGGATTCCATCCCAGGTCCAACCTCGCCCCCCCTTTTCTCTTCGTTGGTATTTCGCTAGTTTTGTGTCCTGTGCCTTGGGTGTTTATGGCCCTGGGTGTCTTTTCTTTTTGGCGGGCCCGGAACCTGATCAGATTCTGAACTTGGAATTCCTTCTGAGTTTTTCTTTTCTATTCCGTACCTAGTCCCAATTCCGCCGCTTTGGTTTTTCCTCGTGTCTTTTTCTTTTTATTTCCGGCGAACTCGGAACTGGAATGGGAACCGAACCTTGAAACTTGAAAAAGTTTCTGGTTCGGGTTCCGTTCCGATCTCGATTTTGTGTGTTTCCTTCTTTCCTTTCTCTCTCTTCTTTTTTGTTTTTGTTTTTCCACGGGGTGTTGTTCTTCCTCCCGTTCTCCTACTTTTCATCTTTGTATTTTGTTGGAGGTGGGATCAGGATGGAATCCAAGACTGAAACTTTGAAGAAGTTTCAATTTTGGATTTGGTCCCGACCCCGCCCCCTTTGTGCTTCACCTAACGTAGGTCTTCGTTTCGACCCCGTTGGCGTTTGTTTCCATCCTGCATATTTTGGTTTCCTTCGCGGACCTGGATCTGGGATGGGGTATGAACTAGGAAGTTGTGATTACTTCCATGGCTCGTTCCCATCCCAACTCTGGTCCCGGTCCCGATTTTTTTTCTTTTGGCTCCGCCCCCACCAGTTTCAAGGCGAGGGATATCATTTTTGGGTTGTATTTTGTCCCGATCCCAGTTCCGCCAAGATTCATCCAGTTTTACCCTCTCATCCCATTTTAGTTTTGGTCCCGGTTTTTCCAGTTTTAAAGAGTGTGTTCCCATTCGATTTTGACCCCGCCTCCGTCGGTTTTGAAGGTTGCTACTTTTTCAAGTTCTGTTTTGGTCCTGCTTCTGCCTCCGTCGGAGTTGTTTTTCTTTTTGATAAAATTGGAGGCATGATAAATAATGATATATCTTATTTTCCTTTGAGAACTAATGGAGACCTTGTTTTGCAGGATCAAGACGTGCGTATAAGGATGTTTCCTGGGTAAAGTCCTGCCGAAGGGTGAGGCGGTATTGGCATAACGGTTTAAGTTTGAAGAGAAGTCTTGGTGACCGAGTGAAGTCACACCGAAAGGAGGATATCGAGGAGACTCGGAATGAACGCAACAAGTTCGGTAGGATGTCCTGCGACTCAAGAAGGTCTTGGTGACAACAGAGTTTTCTGAAAGAGGGGAGTTCACCATGATGTCTCCCCAACCATGGAAAGTCATGCCAAAATGAAAAGAAGCCGACGACTATGAACGATGGTCCCATCGACAAAGGTGTCTTCAAAGAGAGTATGGGCATTTGGTGTAAGGTCTCACCGACTCAGAAAAGTCTCCCCGAAGGAAAGTGGGCTTTCACCAAGGCGAAGTGGCTTCACCATAGGGTCTAGGTGACCATGAAAGGCTACATTGAAATAGAATTGGGCTCATCACCGAGAAAACAATGGGTCGCTATAAAGTCTCCCCAACACGAGGAAGCTCGCCCAAAGATTTAGCCTTCGACGAGACGTCCCGCCAACTTACCAATGTCACACCGACTTACCAGTGTCACACCGACTTACCAGTGTCACACCGAAGGAACGAAGTGAGCTTGCCAAAAAGGAAAAGGAATTCAGGGAGACTCCAAGTGAAAAGAGGGGATTCGTCATGAGGTCATGGCGATGAATGATGGTCTCCCCAACATTAAAGATGAGTTCCTCATGCGAAGAAGGATATTGGTATGACCGATAGGGACTTGCCATAACCTCTGGCCAAACAAGTGAGGTCTTGCCGATGGTCGTTGGGGGATGAAATATCATTAGGGAGACATCGGTGGTGACTCACCGACATGCGATGTTGATCAGACTACCTTTGACCGCCTAAGAAGCTCACGTGGCATATGCCCAAACAACTAGAAGGAGCCAAAAGAATGACTCATCAGTCCCTTTGACCAATTGACTACTCCTGTGAGGGAAGATCAACAGAATGAAAATCAGATGGACATGAAGGAGGCTGAAGGAAGGATCTGTGACTCACAGGGACAGCTGTGGTGACCACTGGCAAGAGGTAGATCAACATTAATGATGATATTCTGAGCATTCAAGACTGATTTCAGAAGGAGTTCGAGTATGGACACTCAGATAGATGAGTTAATGCTGCAGTAGCAAAAAGATCTACAGATCTTTCCAGGAGACGATATTCACCAACATAGATGGCATGGACTCACATTTAATGCAAGACCAACTTGCTCCAAAAGATCTAGATGCCGACCCTCTTGCAACCGAATCTCCCAGGTGCAGATATTTTGTAAACCCTAAAGCAGGGGACAACACATTCTTTTTGTGACATTCTGTATATAAGGCATTCGTGCCTCTTTGTAGAGGTGACAACTTTGGAGTTAGAAAGTGGTAGGAGTAGAATTGGTAGCTAGGAGTAAGATTTAGTAGGATAGACTAAAGTGTCTTTTAGTTTCCTTAGTGTAAATGGAAACAATTTGGAGCCACAAATTTTCTGTACACTGGTGATTATGCCAGCTTTGTAATTGTTGTTTATCTATCTCACTGACAGTAGAAGCAACCAGATCTTAATCTACTTCATGTTGTGTTTCAAAATGGTATTTTTCTTGAATTAATCATTTGATTTGTGAAGCTTTCAAGGGATGAAGTTTGATTTTATGTTTTGTTTGAATGGTAACTCACAATCTGCTGTTGAAATCAACACTGTGAATGAATGCAACTGTGTGTTAGTCACAAGTTGACTTTGTTCTACAGTTTTAGTTAGGAATCCCTTAGAAGGTGACAGGTCTGGTTAATTCGGATGAGGTGTCATTCTTTTCTATTCCAAAGCCCTGATCTATCTTTTTTTTAATTTCTTTAAAACCCCAGTTAGAATAGGTTTTAAGTTTATGTCTCCCCCCATAACAATCCAAAAGCTCACACCAGCAGGCCCCTTGAATATTACTGTTACATTGACCATTAAGGGACATCAGCACAATTGAGACCCAACTACAAAGACCTTGGGAGCTAAGGCATCCATGTGTTGCCTTTCTCTTTTAGGAGAAGCAGAGTAGCAATATTCTACTTGCAATGTTGCTGTGCCAAAACACACGTCAACAGGAACTAGCGCTAGAAGGAGGGCCCTATGAGTAATTTTGGATCAATGTGAGTTGGAGTGGGTTAGATTTTGGAGGACCCAGCTCCGATGGGTAGCCCTTTGTATATACTGGGATTTGTCCATGAAATCCCTAGTCATCTGTATGATAGGCTTCCTTTATTTTTCCCTGACAATGGGGAAAATGCTTTTGAAAATGTTGAAACTTGCAGGCGTATTCTTGCTTTTCTCAAGGTTCCGTATGAGGATGTTGTCTGTCAATTTTTCATCAGAACATTTCAAGGTTCAACAAGACAATGGTATGTTTATCTGCCACCACAATCTATTTATTCATGGGCAGAGTTAGAAAGCTTATTCTTAGGTTAGTTTGGTCCTCGCACACAAGATTACTGGGAGAATTCATCCCTTCAAAATCCAATCATAGAGTCAAATACTCCACTTGATAATGAAGTTATAACCATATCATCTCTTTTCAGTCATCTTCCAAAGCATACTCCATTACATCACAATGAAGCTCTAGATGAAACATTTGATTCGCCAGAATATAACTTTGATGACTTGTTTGGTAAAAATCATGAAATAGATGTAAAGTCGGAGCATAATGGAAATCTCAAGATGGAATCTAGCTTTGTGGAAAATTCTAGTACTAACGAGGGCTGTGAAGGAGATGAGGTAAACTCTTCTGATCAAGATAAGAATCAGAGTGATGAGGGATGGACAAAGGAACGTGGCTCATGTTGGCTAGATATCCCACGTGCACAAAATCGAATAAGGGAGAAATTAGAAGAGCTGGGAGGTATGAAACTGTCAGAACTTGTTGGGCCAAGTGGATGTAGGATACATCGAATTGATCAACATTTTCAGATGGACTGCCATGTCTTCCTGGGAAGGATGGAGTTGTATTTCGAGCAAATGATTACTATTGAAGGGATACTTATGGAGGATCCTTGGAGTACCTATCCCCCTAGTGAAGAGGATGAAAAAAATAGCACACATGAGAATGGAAATCAGTCCATCCAAGATGATGAGACTAACTGTGTGAGGAGATTTAATTCTGCCTTATCTTTTGATGACCTTGATCCTTGCATTGAGATGGGTTCAACAATTGATGAAACTCCTCTACCTAGTGAAGACTTGATAGAAGGGGAGAATAGATTCATCGCTGCATTCATAGATGCTTTCATGATGGTCAATCAGGAAGAGACACACCTTGATGGGTTAGTGCAAGAGGATGACTATGCTGATTTAAGCAGTGAACAGATTGAAACAGATAAGACACTTCAAGGTGAGATTGCCAAGGAATCTTGTGGTCAAGGTCAAGGACTTGAATGCCAACATGAAATTTTGAGGGAAGAAACTCAAGTAGATGTGCAGATCAGTCAAGTGCTCCCTGAGGAAATTCATGATGAGGTACATTTGGATGAAACAAAGGAATGCCAAGAAAAGGACCAAGAGGTTACCTCAGATGTCAAATCTTTGCAATATGAAGATAATGTGCAGGAATTTGAATTGAGAGAGTGTTTTCCTTACTTTGAATCTATGTGTTCAAATGAGCTCGAAGGAAATTCTTGTTCACCATGTGCCAATGTCCCTGACATCAATGATGATAAGTTGGAGGCAGATCCTCAAACCCTTGGGGATGACATGCTTCAAGAGAATGTTCAAAATGAAGATTCATCTCAAGAAATTCAAGAAAAATTTGATTCCGTGCCTGAGATGAATATAGAGATGCTGGTGAGTGAATATCCTGACTGCAAGATGAACCTTGATTTAGTGGTGTTCCATGAGCTGAGACCTCATGAAGAGGAAATCATACAACACAAACCTGCATTGGCAACTAAAAATCTTCAGAATCAGGTGGTGTCCTTTCATTATCCTCTATGTTTTAGTAATTTTCAGTTTGATTATGGCATAGAGGATAGTAAAACATGTTTGTGGGTAAATCATGAAAAAATTGAGAACCCACAACTAATAATATTTCAAGATTTATGCCCTCAGAATGAACTTATTGCACACAAGCTTTATATTTCTGAGTATAAAGATAAATTTGCTAGGTTTAGAACTGTGCCTAGTAAGTTAAGATTGTTGCACATAATGAAAAATCAGCCAAGTCAATGTACAAATTTTTACAGTCTTGTGTTTGCAAAGTTTGGATTTGGAGTTAGTTTAGGATTAGGATTAGTTAGTATTAGTTTTTGGTTTAGTTAGTTTTCTTTATGTTCTGTTTGTAGATAGTTTGTTTCTCTGTTTGTAAATATTATGTTTGCTTGTAAATAGCTTTGTTGTTTGTTTGTTTGTCCTTTCTTTTTATCTTTTGTTTCTTTTGTTCTTTTTGTTTATGGTTTTGTTTTGTTCTTTGGGGGTTTATCTATTTCCTTCCATCTTTAGAATGGTGGTTGTTATTTCAAGCATGCTTTGGTCATTTGGAGAAGAACGGTTTAGATATTTTCAGGTTTCTTGATTGGATGATTTTGTCCTCAATTCGTTGTTTCATGCTTGTTGTCAATAAAAGTTGTGGAAAGTTTTGAAACAAGGTACCAAGTAAGTAACCTTCATCAGCTCCCCTGAATCTATCACAAATAATTAAGATCATCTCCTCTTGTAATGGTACATTTGTCCCAGGACTATGGTGTTGTAAGATTTGAGTGAAAAATCCGACTTCCAAGTGTTGTTATGAGGTCCATTATAGTTTTCAACCCAGATCGGATATTAAATATTTGACATATTGAAAAGAAAAAGAGAATTAAATGAAATATCTGAAACTCCAAAAGAAAAAGAAAAGAGGATTCAATATGAATGGGTGATTCCAGTATCTCTACAAGGGCTATGGACGCCTGACTGGCAGTAGAGCAATGCTGTGAGAAAACTAGAGGTATCTTCGTCGGGGCTATGGGTGGCTGACTGGCAGCGGAGCAATGCCCAGGATATCATTGCAAAATAGCCAAAGGAAATCAACTCATGTAGCTCAAATCTTACACATTGTTGTCCAAAGGGTGAAGAAAATGTTAGGAGGGAGTGGTGCACTATCAAACACACACTTTGATTCAGGGGTAGCCATTGATTGACTTACATTTGAGATCCTAGCTCAACCTTGCTATAACTGACCCAACTTGAGTTGTGATGTTCATGAACTAGGAGTTCTGGGTTGTTGAATCCTTCAGATTCTTGAAAATGGTTAAACCATTTTCCCAGCCTAGTTGCCATTTGTTATGCCTTGAATAACCACCCCATTTTAATCTGGATCAAAATGGGCCCCCCTTTGTTTTTTCCCTTGGCCTTTGGTTTTCTGCCTTAGGAATTTTACTTGTTTTGGTTCTGTCGGAGGTGGAACCGGGGCCGATACCAGACTTGGAAGACTTTATTTCTTCCAAGTTCTATTCTCGTTCCGTCCCTGGTTCCAGTTCTGATAGTTCTTTGCTTTCATCTTTGGTTCCTTGTTGAAGTCGGGTTCAAGTCCAAATCAGGAGGAGAAACTTGAAAAAGTTTCTGGTTCGGATTCCATCCCAGGTCTGACCTCACCCCCCCTTTTCTTTTCATTGGTCTTTCACTAGTTCTGTGTCCTGTGCCTTGGGTGTTTGCGGCACTGGGTGTCTTTTCTTTTTGGCGGGCTTGGAACTGGATCAGATTCCAAACTTGGAATTCCTTCTGAGTTTTTCTTTTTTGTTCTGTACCCGGTCCTGATTCTGCCGCTTAGGTTTTTCCTCCTTGCGTCTTTTTATTTTTATTTCCAGAAGACTCGGAAGCGGAATGGGAACCGAACCTTGAAACTTGAAAAAGTTTCTGGTTCGGGTTCCATTCCGATCCTGATTCTGTGTGTTTCCTTCTTTCCTTTCTCTCTCTTCTTTTTTGTTTTTGTTTTACCGCGGGGTGTTGTTCTTCCTCCCTTTCTCCTGCTTTTCATCTTTGTATTTTGTCGGAGGCGGGATCAGGATGGAATCCAAGACTGAAACTTTGAAGAATTTTTAATTTTGGATTTGGTCCCGACCCCGCCCCCATTGTGCTTCACCCAAGGTTGGTCTTCATTCCAACCCCGCTGGCGTTTGTTTCCATCCTGCGCATTTTGGTTTCCTTCGCGGACCTGGATCTGGGACGGGGTATGAACTGGGGAGTTGTGATTACTTCCATGGCTCATTCCCATCCAAACTCTGGTCCCGGTCCCGATTTTTTTTCTTTTGGCTCCGCCCCCGCCAGTTTCAAGGTGAGGGTTGTCGTTTCTGGGTCGTATTTTGTCCTGATCTCAATTTCGCTAGGATTCGTCCAGTTTTACCCTCTCGTCCCATTTTAGTTTTGGTCCCGGTTCCGCCGGTTTTAAAGAGTGTGTTCCCATTCAGTTTTGACCCCGCCTCCGCCGATTTTGAAGGTTGCTACTTTTTTTATTTCTATTTTGGTCCCGCTTCCGCCTCTGCTAGAGTTGTTTTTCTTTTTGATAAAATTGGAGGCATGATAAATAATGATATATCTTATTTTCCTTTGAAAACTAATGGAGACCTTGTTTTGTAGGATCCAGACGTGCACATAAGGATGTTTCCCAGGTAAAGTCTTGCCGAGGGGTGAGGTGGTATCGACATAATGGTTTAAGTTCAAATAGAAGTGTTGGCGACCGAGTGAAGTCACACCAAAAGGAAGATATCAGGGAGACTCAGAATGAACGCAACAAGTTCGGTAGGATGTCCTGCCGACTCGAGAAGGTCTTGGCGACAGTAGAGTTTTTCGAAAGAGGGGAGTTCGCCATGATGTCTCCTTGACCATGGAAAGTCATGCCAAAATGAAAAGAAGCCAGAAACTATGAATGATGGTCCCACTGACAAAGGTGTCTTCGGAGAGAGTATGGGCATTCGGTGTAAGGTCTTGCTGACTTAGAAAAGTCTCCCTGAAGGAAAGTTGGATTTTGCCAAGGTGAAGTGGATTTTCCATAGGGTCTGGGCGACCATGGAGGGCTACACCAAAATAGAATTGGGCTCGTCGCCGAGAAAACAAAGGGTCGCTATAAAGTCTCCCTGACATGAGGAAGCTCACCCAAAAATTTAGCCTTTGGCAAAACGTCTCGCCGACTTACCATTGTCACACCGAAGGAACGAAGTGAGCTCGCCGAAAAGGAAAAGGAACTTGGGGAGACTCCAAGATAAAAGACGGGATTCGTCATGAGATCATGGCGATGAACGATGGTCCCCCTAACATTAAAGATGAGTTCCCCATGCGAAGAAGGATATCGGTATGGCCGATAGGGACTCGACACAACCTCTGGCCGAACAAGTGAGGTCTTTCCGATGGCCACTGGGGGATGAAATCACATCGGGGAGACACCGGTGGTGTCTCACTGACATGCGATGTTGATCGAACTACCTTTGACTGCCTAAGAAGCTCGTGTGGCGTATGCCTGAACAACCATAAGGAGCCAAAAGAATGACTCATCGGTCCCTTTGACCAATTGACTACTCCTGTGAGGGAAGATCAACATAATGCAAATTAGATGGACATGAAGGAGGCTGAAGGAAGGATCTGTGACTCGTAGGGACAGATATGGCGACCACTGGTAGGAGGCAGATCAACATTAATGATGATATTCTGAGCATTCAAGATTGATTTCATAAGGAGTTCAAGTATGGACACGCAGATAGATGAGTTAATGCTACAGCAGCAAAAAGATTTGCAGATCTTTCCAGGAGATGATCTTCACCAACATAGAGGGCATGGACTCACATTTAATGCAAGACCGACTTGCTCCAAAAGATTTGGATGCTGACCCTCTTGCAACCGACTCTCCCAGGTGCAGATATTTTGTAAACCCTAAAGTAGGGGACATCACATTCTTTTTGTGACATTCTATATATAAGGCATTCGTGCCTCTTTGTAGAGGTGACAACTTTGGAGTTAGAAAGTGGTAGGAGTAGAACTGTTAGCTAGGAGTAATATTCAGTAGGATAGACTAAAGTGTCTTTCAGTTTCCTTAGTGTAAATGGAAACAATTTGGAGCCATAGATTTTTTGTACACTGGTAATTGTGCCAGCTTTGTAATTGTTGTTTATCTGTCTCACTGACAGTAGAAGCAACTAGATCTTAATCTACTTCATGTTGTGTTTCATAATGGTATTTTTCTTGAATTAATCATTTGATTTGTGAAGCTTTCAATGGATGAAGTTTGATTTTATGTTTTGTTTGAATGGTAACTCACAATCTGCTGTTGAAATCAACACTATGAATGAATGCAACTGTGTGTTAGTCACAAGTTGACTTTGTTCTGCAGTTTTAGTTAGGAATCTCTTGGAAGGTGACAGGTCTGGTTAATTCAGATGAGGTTTCATTCTTTTCTGTTCCAAAGCCCTGATCTATCTTTTTTTTTATTTCTTTAAAACCTCGGTTAGAATAGGTTTTAAGTTTATGTCTCCCCCCATAACAATCCAAAAGCTCACACCAATAGGCCCCTTGAATATTACTGTTACATTGACCACTGAGGGACATCAGCACAGTTGAGACCCAACTACAAAGACCTTGGGAGCTAAGGCATCCATGTGTTTCCTTTCTCTTTCAGGAGAAGCAGAGTAGCAATATTCTACTTGCAATGTTGCTGTGCCAAAACACACGTCAACAGTTCTTAGAAGAGATTGAAGGTGGATTATGGAACTCAAGGGTTACCATGAAAAGGATTAAAGCAAAGACTGAGATCTATTTAAAATCCATGGTCATGAAGATATTAAAGATGTCACATGCAAAAACCTAGTAGCTGGAGTAATGAATACATGCCAAAGAGGATAGTGTGGGGAGATTTAGGAGATCTCCACATTATCTAATTACAGGGAAATACATCATTTATTTATTTTTTAATTAAAAGAAATAATTCTAAACCCTATATAGGATACATTGATACTTAAAAAGCCTCTGAAGGAATTTGAGATTATGCAAATATATGTCAAGTAACATTCATAAGGTTTAGAAAATCTTGATCACTCTCTAGAATAGCCCATTAAACATGGGTTGTGCTTGAATGCACTACATAATTGATATAACAAAACCACTGCATATCAACCAGAGTTATAGGCTCTTTATTGCAGCAAGAGGTAATCACTCTTGATCATGCTATAATTACATCATAACCTATTAAACTTGAGACAACTTGAATGCACCTAATGATGATTGACACCTACATTATACAACTTGAATTAACTACATTATATGAGTTCCTCCATTTCTATCACAACATAGCCACATTAAACTTGGGTCACACATGAATGCATCCTGTATTTGTTATAGCACAATTGTGCCACATGACCAATAGAGTTATGGATCACATAATTATAGTCACAAGAATTTGTTCCTCGGTTGTGATCTTATGGTGATTCCACAACAAAATCTGGACTGAAATTCTCAAAACCCTTAACCTCTAAAAATGAAATCTGATGAGATGTTGCTTTAAAATATGATTTTCAAACCTGGAACTACAAATCTGACTTCACAATTGAATTCTGCAAAAAGATAATGACATATCTTCTTGAATTTTTTCTGATTTTTCCCAAGAAAATCGTCCTTAGTTCTCCACAAACTGTCTCAAGTAGAGCAAAACACTGTCACAATAAATCAGGCGCAAACTCACTTTTCTTTATGTCGGCCACAATTTGATTTTTTTTAATTTTTCATGTTTGTTGAAACTTCGATGAAAATGATAGTTGACATTTCGATGAACCCCAGGTTCGTCAAAATTTCGACGAACGTTGGGGATAAACTTTCAAAAAATTGGAAATTACACATCAAATTTTACGAGCACCTGACGAACATCGAATTTTACATATTTCGTCAGACAGTTTCGTCATATTTTGCAGTCAAATGTATTAGTGCTTGATCTTGTGGAAATCACAAAGGTGATTTTCATTGTACCATGGTGTTTTCACCAAGGGTTCTTGATAGTTGTCATAAGTGGGGATTGTGATGAGTTTCTTTGCCACCAGCCTCTTCATGATGGATTCAGCCAATTCCCCAAGGGCTGTGTATTTCCACTTGGGGGAGTTTTTGTTTTGCTGGGGTGGTCCCCTTTGATCATTCACATTGTTGATTATCTGATTGTTTGGCTATTGAGTCACCATGTTAGGTTTTCGATTATTTTGATTGTTGTTTTGGGGTTGTCACTGGGGTGCTAGTGTGTTTTGTCGAGGAGCACTAATGACAACTTTGGTGTTGACAACACCATCATTGGTAATGTTTATGTTTTTCATCCATGTGTGAGGTTTATCATTATAACTGGTGGATGGGTGATTGTTTTGTTGTTCAAGATATGTGGGTGTCCCTCCTTGTGCAATAAGGGCTTGTTCATTGTTAAGCACTTTGGAGATCAATTGGTCGTATGTGCTAATTCCTTGTACCTTGAGATGGAATGCCAAGGTTCCTTCTAGATTGGAGATGATGGTGCAAACTTGTTGTTCTTCTGGAATGACCCATTTTCTCTTATTGGCCTTGGATCGCCATTGTTGTAGGAAGGAAGCAAATGATTCATTTTTACTTTGTTTAAGAGTTGATAGTTCCTCTAGACTGACATCCATACCAATATTGAATGCGTAATTTTTTATGAACGTGTCTACTATCTCTTGGAACATTTTGATGCCAGGAGGAAGGTGAGAGAACCACTCCATGGCATGGCCAACCAAACTTCTAGGAAATAGCTGCATGAGATATGTATTGTCATATGTGACTTCCATGCAATGAACTTGGAATTCTCTGATATGATCTTCAGGGTTTCTCGTCCCTCGATATTTATCTAATTTGGGGATCTTAAATCCCTTTGGGAATGGTTTCATTACAAGATTCCTATCAAATGGATAGGGACACAAGTTTTTGGGTGTTTTTGTGGTTTTCCCTGATTGAAGATCAAGCACTTGTTGCGAGAGTAACTTGATTTGCATTGTTACGTCATTTTGCAGATTAGCGGGTGGGATGAAGGTGTTCTACAGTGGTTCACTTGTTGGAGGGATGGGTGGATTGGTTGATGTGTTGGTGGATGATGCTTGCACATTTTTCTATGCCAAGTATGCTTGTACTTGTTGTTGTATCAACAACGCTTGTTGTTGGTCCTGTTGTTGTTGCGCTAATAATGCCTGCTGTTGAGCTTGTTGCTATTGTTGCACCAACAATGCTTATTGTTGGGCTGCTAGTTGGTTGCTTCTTGCTACTCTTGGTATTGCTTCAGCGCTTGCTGGTATGCTTATTGTTGGGATACTTTTTGTTGTGTGAGGTATTGTGCTTGTGCTTTTTGAGCTTGGTATTGGGCTCGAGCTTGTGCTTGTGCCTGAGCTTGGGATTTTGCTTGTTGGGAAACTTGTGCAATATATGTAGCTTGTGCGGCTTGTGCAACCTATGTGGCTTGAGTGGCTTACTGTTGTTGTAATAGGGCTTGGGCTTGAACAACCTTATGTGCTTGTTGTTCTTTTTATGCTTGTTGTGTGGCTTGAGTTGCTTGTTGGTTTTTGAGTTGCTTGTTGGTTTTGGATTTGCTGAAGTGCCTTTTGATAGGCGGCTTGTTGAGCAGCTTGTAATGCAATGCTATATTGGCTTGACATATTTGTGTTTGGTAGTGGTGGCGGCGGTGGATTTGGTATGGTGTTTGTTGCTGTGATGAGAGGAATCATTGTATTGATGATTGGGATTGTAGTGGATGGTGTGATTGATAAGCTTGGTC
The DNA here is from genome assembly GCA_007258455.2 of Sequoia sempervirens. Lineage (NCBI taxonomy): Eukaryota > Viridiplantae > Streptophyta > Pinopsida > Cupressales > Cupressaceae > Sequoia > Sequoia sempervirens. Next base: position 481,826,456 of record VDFB02000015.1, on the reverse strand, counting down.
TTTGAGAGACCATGTTTTGAGGTATTTGGGGAATGGTTAATGATGTGGTGGTTGCTTGTGTTATGGGGATGGTTTCCGTCTATTGCTACGATATCGATGGCAAGATGAGAGGATTTAGTCTGATTCTTTGATTGATGTTTGGGGGATTGTTTTGAATGAGTGGTGGCAACAGAGGTAACCCCAAACAGAGAGTTGATGTTGATGTTGGTGGTAAGGGTGGAAGTGGTGGAAAATTGAGTGGCATACTTCCTTGGGGAAATGATGAAGATGTAGGGTCAAAGATGCCCCCAGGTCCAAATAAGTCTCCTCCTTGCGAGGTCATAGGGAGAGAGGTTTGTGTATTTAACGGGTATGCCGGTGTTGCGTGAAATGATGATGATGGGTCATTAGGATCATGAAAGGTGAGGGGGACATATGGATGTCATGGATTTTTGGGTATGGATTGCCCTAAGATCGTGTTTGTGTCCAAATCTTGGTTACTCACGGGGGGGTGTTTTTGTAGTGCATTGAGAAATGTGCTCCCTTTGTTAACAATAGGTTGAGGTTGAGCAATGGATGATGTAATTTGGGGGATGGGTTGGGTGATGCTTTGAAATGGTGGTGTGGATGAGATTGGGGGCATGGATAAAATTGGAGGCATGACCCCAAGAGGTTGTTCCACAATGGTTCTCACATCTTAATCAGAAGGGAGTTTAGCCCCTTGTTTTGGTAATTCAAGCATGTATTGTGAGGGATGGAGCTTCATCATGATGTTGACAATTCTATGATTTTCCAAATTTTGGACCATTTCAATGATCTTGTCTTGTGTCATCCCAAAGGAATTATTGGTGATATCCTCTACTTGACTTTCTTCTTGTGGATTTTGTGATGATAAAGGTAAATTAGTTAGGGGATTACTTGATCGAATAGGATTCATTTCAGAATTGGTTTTCCTTAGGTCACGTGAAGTTGATGTTTCTTTGTTGGTCTCCATGTTCTTCTTGTGTTGCGATCTTGTTTGAACCATAAAATGAGGTTCAAAAGAGAAGATCTAGGATGATTAAGGATCAAAGGTGTGATGGTGAAATATGCCAAAGGTGGATGATATGGACGATTAAACTCTTGGAAGATCTTGAGGGGGATGCTAGACTTTTGGGACATTTTTGGATTTTGATTTTGGATTCTTAGATTATTGGATTTGATCTTAACCTTTATTTGGTTTTGGATTGTTTTGATTTTTGGATAATGAAAAAATGGATCCCAAAATGTTGGGTGTTATCTATGAGATAAACTTGCTCACAAGATGATAATTTGACTAAGTGTAGGGAGAAGGATGCATATACCCACACTTAACCAAACAAGATGATTTGATGATAAGTTAACTAAGCATATGGAGAAGGATGCATCTACATATACCTAGCTAAAAAAAATGATTTTTTATGTTTTTGATTCATGGATTTTCCAAAAAGTCTAGCATGAAGGATGATTTCAAGATTTTCAAGAGTTGTTGGTGAGATGATCTTGGTTTGATGTTTGAAAGATGGATGAAGTTTTGATTTTGATCCTATGTGTACCTAAATATACTCTTGCTTACAAGACCTCAGTTTTGAAGAACATGCTTTACTCTAAACAAGGTGTTCAAATTCTTGAAAAAGATTTGGATTTTGACAATAATAGAACAAGTACAAATTTGGATTGTTTCTTGAAGCTCTTCTGTAAAAGTTGAAAAGCAATCTTTGTTTGAATTCGTAGAGCATTAAGAGACGCCTTTGATGATATTTTGGACTAAGAGCTTTTGACTTTGGTTTTCAGATTTTGATTTTACGTGAAATAATTTGAGACACATGTGTGGGGTTCAATTGTTCTTAGCTTTTCTTAGTGACTTCTTTTTACCACAAACAATTCTTGATTAGGTCTTTGAGCTAGATTTCTAATATCTTAATTTATTCTCATTCCACAAAGTATATTATGTGGAACTTTAATGAATTCAAGGCAAAAGTTATCTATTGTTGACTTTAGCAAGAAAATTGAGATATAAATCCAAATGTTTAGAAACCTCTAGAGATAGAATCCCTAGGGCAAGCAATAACACTTGAATTTTTTCAAAGATATTTGCTTCCTAAAGGGTTTGAAATTTGATGACAATGTTGAATGTTTTTTTTCCCAATGTTTATGATCAAGCAAAGTGTTTTGTTTCCAAGAACATGTACAACCCTATGGCTATGAAAGACTGTATTTTTTGAATCCCCACTTGGACAAGTCCATCTACGCCTACTTTTAGTGAATGGTTAGATGCTTGACCACACAAGCTCCTCCTTACAGTGCACTCACTTCTCAGGTCAGCCAAGCATCAGTACCCATGAATCTCCCATGGAATACTTTCCATTTCTACTAAAAGTCGTAAAAGTGTGGGGCAGCTTCAGAACGACCATTCTTGCACCAACAAATAGATCAAGGATTTTGGCCTTTTCTAGACAAGGGTTTTAATGCGGGAATTATGTTTGTGGGGGACCATCCATGCGGCGAGAGACCATTGTTTCCCTTCTCATCGGAATAATCCTCGTGATACTTTCCTTTAAACAAGTACCCACACTTATATACCGGTTGGAAGTCACTTGGATTTAGTGTGTTTTTGGTTGGGTTGTTCCCTTGGGTGATTACTTTTTTCCCACAAGGCAGACCCTCTAAGATAAAAAAAGTGAGCAAACATATATGTAGTTTGATCAATCTTTGCTGAGAAACAAAGAGAGAACACACACAATATGTTCCACTCACACTCGCAAGATTTGTTCAATTTTTAATCCCAAATGAAATGTGGAGGCAATCACTTTACCCAACTTAAGACCACCAAAAATCCTTTTGATTCTCAAGATTTCTGTGAGGTGCGAGAGAAGCGCATACGTCTTTTCGATGGTATTATTTTGGGTAAATGATTACAAGACAAAGAAGCACATATTCATTTTATCCTTCCAAAGCAAGAGTGGCTTCTTTTTAAGCACCAAAGGAAGTGTGAAATTTTGATTGTCCAATTGTTAACCTTTAAACAAAATCTAGTGGATTTTCCTAAAGTTCTTTATAAGCCCTTTGTAGCAAAAATTGGAAACTTTTGTAGTGTTCTTTTTAGAGCCCAAAAGAAATTTAGTGTGTCCTAAGAGCATGAAAGATAAAAAATCCTTAAGAGAGATTATGAATTCTCCAAAAAGTGTTAAGAAAACAATAAAGTGTTAAAAAACACTTGATGTAATGAGAGAATGATGCCATAATGCCACTTCCAACCTCGTTTTCCTCCTTCACCTTGATTAGAGCAACTTGCAAAAACTAATTAGAACTATAAAATAGAGGTCAGAAAAACCAGTTAGCAATCCAAAATAACTTGAATAAAAAAGCACATGTCAAAATTGAGTTAACTTGAACTTTTTACTTCACTCTAGTGGCGCAGTCTACACAGTTTGAGGAAGCAAGTGACACTGTATAGCATCGCTAGGTCTACAAGCGGTGCTCTGTAGCAGACCAAAGAGTGTGATTGAGGTGAAGTTTTGCTCAACGACACTATTTTGAGTTAGAGAATATTAGTGACCATAAACTAACCCAGTGGCAGAGTTAAGAAATTTGAATTCTGTGTGGGAAAGATTGAGCGGTGCGGTTTGCAGTTTGAAGTGTCGTTGTATGGTGCTGCTGGACTGGTAGTGGTGCTATATGGCGTTGCTGGACTAATAGCCGCACAGTTCCCTGTAGACACCAAAAAATAGAGAAAAGCATGGAATTTTGTTAAAAAATGTGATTAGAACTTGAGATTTGCCCTCCTTCTAGTGCCAAATGTAGAACCTCGATCCTAGACTTGCAAAAAGACAAGAAATAAACACAATATTAGATCAAATGCAAGTTAGTATCAAGATTCCCCATGAAATCCATTTAAATTGAAAAGAACAAGAAATGAGATGAAGAACATAAGCAAATATAAACAAAAGCTATCAAATCCTATTCAATGCAAAGAAAACTCTTGATCCCATGGGGGAATTGGTGCCAATTTGATATGGAAATTGGACCTTTCTCAACTCCTATGATGCAATGTTGATGAGTGATCCACTATGGTGAAGATTCAATTGAGCTCCATGATGAAAAATATGCATAACCTAGCTACAAACTTGATGAAATTGATGAAAATGGATATGCTTGAGTATGAAATTGAGTATAGTAGACTTGCTCAAATTGTGGATGATCAAAATGAGGAGAGAAGCCTCTTATTTATAGAAAGACAAAATGAAGGAATGAGTAAAATGGAGTAATGTGGGATCATTCAACACCCAATGGGGCAAGTGCCACTTGTCAAGATGTGAATGGAGGAAGATTGAGCACATTTTGATGAATGTGCACAATAAATGAAATTAGGTGGAATTTGAAAATAGTGAAATGACATGCAAGAGGGAAAAATAATGAATTAAATTCCACTTGGCTCAATGCACAAGGACATGTAAGAGGGAATGAATGTCTTGTTGGAAGGACAAATCCACTTGGAGGGATTTTCAAACTTGGAGGAATATTCCCCTAAAGATGCTAAGTTGAAAGAAAATAGGGATTTAATAAATCCATTAAATGTATTTTCATGTGCAAGTGGAAAAATCTAGAGAAATTTGGAGATTAGGATTACATTAATCAAGGTTTAATTAATTTAATGAGGGATTAGATGATGTGACTATTTGATTTAGATTTATGGGTTGACTTAAATCAAAAGATAAGAATGTGATTTAGATTTAATTAAATAAATGATTTGATTTATTTAATTAAAGAAGATGATGCTAGATTAAATTAAACAAGGTTTAATTTATTTAATTTAATAAGATGACTTAAGAGATTTAATCAAATAAAATGAATTGTTTAATTAAATAGAGACACATGGTTAATTAGATCATATTGATTGATTTAATTAACAAGAGAGAATGACTCTCTTTTTTTTAAAAAGGGTAAAAACTTTATTAATAATCAAAGAACAACATTACAAAGCATCAACAGGCCAACGCCTAAGAGCCGCTAGAACCAAACAAGAAACAAAAAACCACATCATTCAATAGTACTAGCATTTCCATCTTCAGTAAGAATCCCCTCCAAGTCGTGACGGAGCTCTGGAGAAACTTGTCCCAACGCAGCAACATTCCAACCCTCTATATGCTCAGAAGCCCAACAAGCCAAACAATCAGCTGCTATGTTCCACTCCCTCAGAATGTGTAGGAAGGACACCATCTCCATCAAAGAGCTAATCTGCAAAATATTTTGAACCAACCTAGTCAGCTGCTAGTGAACATTAGACACCTTCCGATCCTTCAACAAATTTATCATGACTTGTGAATCAGATTCACAGACAACCTTACACCAGCCCAAAGAAAATGCCCGCTCAAAAGCGTATAAGATTGCCAAACCTTCCATAAGATTAATGGGTTACACACCCTCATGAACATAAAAGAAGAAAACCGTTGATCCCAAAGAGTCTCTGCCAATCTCTCCAACCCCAACAGGCCCAGGATTACCCCGAGAAGATCCATCCGTGTTGATCTTCAAAATGCCAGCTGGGGGGGCATCCATCTACCGATCCTAAGAACCCTCTGCCACAGGTGCTGACCTTTCCTGAGGCTAGCAGCCACCAAAGACGATCCATGAATCCCCAATCTATCCACCACCTAAGCATCCCCTTTCCCCAAGGGAAACCCAACATCACATTTATAGCCACCATTTCATGAATCATACCCAGAATTCTTTGCCAGACTTGTTGCACAACCATCTTCTCACCACGGAAAATCCTATAATTTCTCTCTAACCAAATCTGCTACAGGATGAAAGTAGGTCCCACATACCACACATCCTGCAAAAAAGAGGCCACCGAAGGAGGCCTACCAAACTGCTCCAAAAGTCAATCAAAGAGGAGGCATGAACACAAGAACAGTTCCACACTCCCCACTAGAAATCCCACAGCTGCAAAGCAAAGGAACAACGAAAGAACAAATGAGTAGATTCCTCCTCCCCTCCCCCATAGAGAACACAAATAGAGGGACCCTGAAACACTGCTTATGAATGTTTTCCCAAGTCAAACATCTATTCCGGGCCAAGGTCCAAACAAAACACTTGCACTTTGGCCAAGAAAACTTGTTCCATACTCTCCTCCACCAGGGAACCTCCATCCCCTCCAGCTTATGAGATAACAACACCTGATACCCAGAAGCAATATAATAGACCCCTTTAGGATTAGGAGACCAAGAGAGGACATCCCCATCCAGGAGGGAACTACAACACCTACTGGAGAGGATATTGTGAAGCTTTGGGCACTCTTCATTCAAACCAACATCAGGCCATTCATTAGGAAGCTTCCATCTCACCCACACCAGCTGGTCATTAACAGAGAAGGCCATAAAATCACTCACCCTAGACCAGCCAGCCGCAAGAAACCTCTGGCACAGAGTCAGCATATTAGGGAACTGAGAAGTAATAGGAGGAAAACCATCCCAAGAATCAGACCAGAAATGAGACTTCGACCCCCCTCTGCAAATCCAGAAAAGGCCATCCTTAACAAGCACTGCACCTTTCTTAAGTGTACTCCAAGTCATCAAACCTCTCCCCTCCAGGGGAAATCAGGGAATATCCTAGCAAGCCACACCAGGGAAGTATTTATGAGATAAAATCCTAGTCCAAATATGATCCTGCTCCACACACCATCTCCAATACAGTTTAGCCACCAGCGCCTCCCCGATCAAGGATGACTACCTTAACCCAAGGCCACCAAACTGACACAGACTACAAACAGTATCCCAGTTAACAAGGCTCCACTTCGAAGACAACAAACTACCAGCCCAAAGAAACTGCCTAGCTAAAGAGTCTAAATCCTTAACAAATCCCATCGGGGCCACCTGAAGCATACATCTGTAGGTGGGAAGAGCCTGCACCACCAACCTAAGCAACTAAACATGACCAGGAAAGGACAACCACCTATGAGTCCAGTGATTAACTTTCACCCAAAATTTATCCAAAATATTTTTCCAAGAAGCCTTAGGCAACCTACCAATAGAGATAGGCATACCAAGATAGATCAAAGGAAGACCCCCAATTTGAAATCTCAAGATATGGGCAATCCGCCATTGAATGGGCTCCAGGGTGTTAAAGAAGAAGATGGAGGACTTGTCTTCATTAATTCATTGACCCGAAGCAGCAAGATACACATCCAACACCTTGCGCAAAATGGAAGCTTCCCTAATAATAGCCATGCCCATCAGAGCTGTGTCATCCACAAATTGTAAATGAGACTGTAGGGGCAGATCACCTCCCCACCGCCACCCCTGAATAAGACCCAGATCAACATTCCTTCTTATCAAACTCTCCAAACCTTCCGCAAAAAGAATAAACAAATATGGAGAAAGGGGATCTCCCTACTGCAAACCACGAGAATCTCCAAACAACACATAATGCTCACCATTAGTTAACACAGAGAAGGAAACTGAGGTAACACAACTCATAACCCACTGAATCCAATCATTTCCAAAACCAAAAGCTCCAAGCATCCATTGGAGGAAAGACCACCGAACACGATCATAAGCCTTAGCCATATCTAACTTGATGAACATCACCTTATCTTTGAAACTGGCCATCGAGTGAATGGTTTCCGAAGCAATAACAACCCCATCCAAAATTTTCCTACCTTCCACAAAGCCCTCTATTCCTCTGAGATCAACATTCTCAACCACTTTTTTAATCTCTCAGCAATCAACTTGGTAATAATTTTGTAGATCACATTGCATAGGGAAATAGGCCTAAATTGACTTAACCTATCCACCCCATCACATTTAGGTATGAAAGCAAGAAAGGTAGCATTCAAAGCCTGTAGCAACTGCTTGTTCTTCTAAGATTCCTAAACAACAACCAATAAATCCAACTTAATAATATCCCAGAATTCTTGAAAGAATTATATCGGGAAACCATCAGGTCCAGGAGCCTTCCCTTTCTTCATCTGAAACACAGTCTCCTCCAATTCTTCCAAAGAAATGTCCCCCATGAGATGCTCATTCATTTACCTTGTGACCAAAGAAGGAATACATGAAAGAACCTGTACCTCCTCAACAGAACCACCATGCCCATCCTCCCTAAATAAAGATTCAAAATACTGAACAGCTTCATTCGATATTTCCTAAGAAGAGGAGAGCTGCTCCTCTCTTTCATTAACCAAAATTGAAATAGAATTACCCTGCCTCCTGGCTTTCATCGAGTTAAAGAAGAAAGTAGTACTTTTATCTCCTTCCTGAAGCCACTCAATTCTGGCCTTTTGTTTCCAAAATACTTCCTCTCTCAACTCACACTCCTCCAACATCTTTAGAGCCCTAGCCTCATCCTGGAGCAAGTCAACCGTCACTCCCTCTTCCATGATCACCCTAGTGATATCATCCAATTTAGCTTGAGCATGAGCCTCATCATGGAAAATGTTTCCAAATAACTTTCTATTCCAATGTTTGAGCTGATATTTGGTAAATTGAAGAAATTTAGCATAAGTATACATCACCGTACCAAATGTCAGTCTGCCAAGCTTCCACCAATCAACCACATGGACATGTAAAGATGGGTCCTGCAGCCACATGAGCTGAAGCTTGAAGGAAGGAGAGTGAGGCACATGAGTAGAAGAAATGGCAAGCTTGATAGGCCAATGATCCAAGCCCCTCCAATCCAATATTTCAGAACTAGAGGACCACAAGCCACCAATCCAATAGCAGGAAACCAGGAAGCGATCCAACATTTTTGTAATGCAATTATCACATGTCCTCCAATTGTTCCAAGTAAATCAACCATTATTCGGTTTGATGTCAACCAAATTCAAAGCAGTGATGTTGTCTTGAAGAAGTAGTGCTGAGGGATCCAACCTTGCATTACCTCCCGCTTCTCAATCAACTCAGCAATGGCATTGAAGTTACCATCCATAATCCACGGATGAAGAGGAACCATGCTACACACATACCTAATATGGGACCATAGCAACTACTTGCCAAGAAGATCCACATGAGCATAAATATTAGAGAAAAGAACAGACTCTCCCGTTTCAAACCAAGAGGCCACCATTGAAATGGAAGACTTAAAGGATATCCACCAGAGAGGGTAGACCTTCCAAGGGTTCCACAAACAGGCCACACCCCTAGCTGAACCAATGTCACCAATGCACTGGCACTCACCACTCACCCATAACTTGGGCAACAAACCTATCATACCCTCAATTGATAACTTATTCTCTTGCAGGAAAAGAATATCAGGAGCATTACTTCTAATCAAATCATGAACAACTTTTTGTTGAGGGCCACTGTTCAATCCCCCTCACATTCCATGATAAAACAATCATTTCAAGGGATTCAAGAAATGAGAATCCAGAGTCTTGACCGACCCTGACTCCACCAAATTTTCCCCTTTTAACTTAATCTTTTCTAAATCCTTCTTACGACCAAGCTTGGAAGATTTCTCTCCCACCCCTTTTTTGAGTCCTTTTGATGAAGTCCCAAAGGAGAGGGAGACTTGACACTCCTCCCAATATCAATACCAGTATTCAAAACTGGAGGAGACCCATCCCCACCATCCTTCTTCAACTCAGCTATAGGAATTGACTCCACTAGAACACCCATGTGAAGATCTGTGACCATCTGAGAAACTCCAACATCCTGTGCATCCTGAGTAGCCTTAGAGAGGAGACCTAGCTAGCCTGTACTTAGAGTTCCCTGATCAAGGTTTACCAAACCCGGATTCACTTCCTACTGGCTAAGATCATCTAACACCTCAAATTTGTTAAAATTATCCTCATCTTGTCTCTCCTTCATGGTCCTCTTTTGAACCCTATTCCTATTGTGATCCCTGACAGGGACGTAACCATCTACATCAGCCCCATCTCCAAGAATAGGATCCTTCCCCCTATCAGCCATAGGCAGGTTGCGTGGAGGCTGAGAAGATGGGGGCTCCACAGGCCTAGCCTTTGGACAACGTCACAACAAGTGACCATATTCATGACAAAGATGACATCGGAAAGGAAGAGTCTCAAAATCCAAATGTTGCACCCAAGAGTAAGAACCCGCACACATATCCATAGAATTTGGCAAGGGTTTGCTCAAATCAATTTCAACATAGATACAGGCATAAGTCATTACCTTTCTATCCAGAGTTTGTTGCGAGGAGCCAACTGGTTTTCCAACCAAAGATGCTATCAACTGCAGAACATCATCATGACAACATTCCATAGGAAGTCGAGGAAGCTGGACCCAAACCAGAACTTGATTCGGCAGCTCCTCTGAAGGATTGAAACCCGCATGCCAGGGCTTGATAAACAACCCCACTTGGTTATGAAAATAGGGACCACCCTCAAAGACCCTATTCCAATCATCCATGCAATCAAAAGTTACCATGAAGTAATTGTTAGCCAACAACATAATGTCCATTTCACCCTCTGGCGACTAGGTCCATCAGGCCCAAGACACCAAAAATTGAGGAGAAACCCTCATCCCCAAAAATTTGCAATATAAGGAATGCCTAGAATAATATTCAATATCTTCAGCTATCATCTCAGGCGAAATGACCAGCTTGGGTCTCTCTTTGCACCGCTCAAGAAATCCATTAACTTTGGTGATATGAGATCCCCCTGACATACAAACACCACCATCAACCAAATCCTGAAAGAAAAGGCTATTGTCAATAACTTTTTTTGCATGCAACAACGACTTTGAGCCAATAGCGGAATGAAAGTCCATGCCTGAAGGGCCCAACGAAGTCTCCCCTAGAGACATTGAGGCAGCAAAGCCAGAGACGACCATGCAAGGCCGAACACCAACCCTTCCACCAAACACACCACCTCTCACCACACGCACCCCACACCACACTACCACTCAGAATCAGAGGTAACATCGACCCCTTTCCCTCCGCACACCCGAAAAAGGTCGATCCCCTAGCAGCCAAAACCAAGCATGCACAGGCATGCACCACCACCGAAGCCCCAAGAGCAGGCACACAACATAGCACAACATGCCAAGGAATCCTCGGGTGCACAAAAATGTGGACCAAGCCAGAGATCTAGCCATGAACACCCTGCAGACACACCAACACCAGAAAAGGAAATAGCCCCCCCCCGAAGCAGCCAACAAAGCCCACCCCAGCCACACAGGAATAGAAGAAAATCACTCATGGGCTAGGGCTCGGATGCCCTAGCTCGGTTCTTGGAGTTACAGACACGCGCACCATCATATCGTGGCTTTTCAATCTCACAAGAGAGAATGACTTAATCAGATAAATGATTATCTATTTAATTAAGGGACAAAGAGTGATGATTTAGCTGAGAAGCTGATTTAGGATGAAATGGTGTTAGTGAATTGAGATCAAGTGTATTGATATATTTTCTATGTCTACAAGTACGAACAAGAAGTTGTTCAATCAAAAATTCATATTGTTGATTGTTTTGTGGAACATCAACAAGGGAACCAATAGTAGCCATGTCATCAACTGCTTTCTTGTTTATTTTTGGTATGTGATCGAATTGGATTTTTGTGAAGTAAGATTTGAAGCTATCCACCATGCATTTGTATGGCAATAACTTATCATCCTTTGTCTAATATTCATCATTTACCTGTTTGATGACTAACTGAGAGTTAGTAAACTTGTAATTTTGGAATTTTTCATTGGATGGCAAGCTTTAATCCTATTATCAATGCCTCATATTCTATTATGTTGTTTGTGGAAGGAAATGCAATTCTGTAGGACTTAGGGATATAATCTCCTTTAGGTGTAACAAAGAGTATTCCTACCCTTGAACCATGTTGTGTAAAAGATCCATCAAAATATAGATTCCACCATGTGCCTTCTTCTGTGATCAAAATGTTCTCATCAGAAAAAAAAAATTTCAACAGTGGATGATTATCTAGTAGAGGAGCCTCAACAAGTTGATCAAAAACTAATTTTCCTTTGATATCTTTTCTATCTACATACACGATGTTGAATTCACTGAGAATCATGATCCATTTAGCCATTCTTGTAAGAGTTGCTTTTGAAAGTATGTACTTTAATGGATCCACTTTAGAGATGAGTTGAGTATTATGATTAAGCATATAGTGTTGTAGTTTCTTAGTATAGAAAATCATTTCCAAACATGCTCATTCTATTGGGGAATAGTTCAACTCATTGCCAACTAGTGTGCAAGATTTGTGGTATATAGCCCTTTCTTTCCCTTTGTCATCATGTTGAGCCAATAATACCCCTAGTGCCACTTGAGTATTTGATATATACAAAAGAAGTGGTTTATCTGCTTGTGCTGGCACTAGGATTGGTGGTGTTGCAAGATAATCCTTAAGTTGTTGGAAGGCCTATTTAAATGTGTTATTCTTGCAGAGTAGTTGGGAAAATGGTTGATATTTATCAGCCAACTGTGCAATGAATCTTCTAATTGCTTGTAGTTTTCATTGAAAACTTCTAAGTTGTTTAATGTTCTTTGGTTGAGGCATTTCCATTATTTATTTTACTTTGGTTGGTTCTACTTTAATACCTAGGTAGGAGACAATAAATCCCAAGCGTTTTCTAGATGTAATGCCAAACACACATTTCTTGGGATTAAGACATAATTTGTATTTTTCTAGCTGATCAAATATTTTCTCAAGCACTTCAATGTGTCCTCTTATTTTTTATTTTCCCAAAATATCATCCACATAATCCTCCATGATATCATGTAGCATGTCATGAAAAATAACAATCATTGCTCTTTGATATGTAGCCCCTATGTTCTTGAGTCCAAATGGCATTACTTGATAGCAAAATGTTCCCCATGGAGTTATGAAGGTTGTCTTATGCTAGTTTTCTTCTACAATTCAAATTTTATTATAGCTTGAAAACCAATCCATAAGGGATATCATTTCATGTCTTTCTATGAGATCTACATTAATGTTGATGTTTGGTAGTGGAAAATCATCTTTTGGGCATGCTTTATTGAGATCTTTGTAGTCAGTGCATATGCAAATGCCCCTAGTGGGTTTAGCAACTAGTACAATATTAGATACCCACTCAGGATAGTCTATAGGTTTAATGAACCCAACTTCTAAATTTTTTTGTAATTTTTCTTTTACCAAGAGAGTAATCTAGGGGTGCATCTTATGAAGTTTCTGCTTGATAGGTTTTGCATCAGGATATATTGCTAAATTATGTACCACAAGGGATGGATCAAGGCCTGGCATGTGTTTATATGTCCAGGAAAAATTGATGGATCTTATTTTAAGGAAGTCTTCTAATTTTTGATTAAATGCCTCTTCCAATTCTTTGGCTATGTACATGATTTTAGGCTCTTCACTTGTTCCCAAATTGATGTCTATTATTTTTTCAATTACCACTGTATGTGTCTCATGATGTTTGGGAATCAAATAAAGTTCCCCATCCTCTAACACCTCAGAAAAGTTTTCGTTAGAGGATATGTCTTTTTATTTTTACTTTTTCATGATCCAAAAGTGCCTCATTAAGGTTTCCACTAAGGGATCTTTCTTTCTTTCTTTTTTTCCCTTTTTATTACTTTTATGACCAGGGCACATGATGTTTTCCCCAAAATAAGCATCCTTATGTAACTTGATTTGATGTTCTTGCTTATGATCTCCTAGTGGTAAGTAGTCGCAAACTCCCATGATTTATTCTATTGCTTCATTATTTTGGAATGTATCTAATACGAGGGCCCTTGTTGGTCCCAATCAATTAGTTCAGGATATATGAGGGGGAGATCAATAGATGACGTTATGGCATATATGTGGTATGTGTCAAAAAGTTCAATGATGTTTTCGATGAATTCTTTGTAAGAGCTCTTATTAGTGAAAGTCTTACTACCTTTATTATGAGTGCATTGAGGTCTTATGGTTACCAAATCAATGCCCTAAAATCCATGTCCTTGATGATCCTCATATTCTCAGAGCTGAATAGGTTCCATTATTCCTTGCAAATAATTGTAATTGAGGGTGCGTAGTAATTGTTCATCTTCTTCCTTATATAACCATGAAGAGACATCCATGTTTAGGCCCAAGTCTTCTTTGTCTAGCAATCCCCATTTATTGAAATTATTGAAGGTTTCCTTTTGCTTCAAGTTGAGTGTGTGGCCATATGATCCTGGGGAAGTAGGGAATTGTCCAATGCAAAAAGAAACTTGGATCCCATACTCTCCACATCCTTTATCAGTTACTTTGACCTTTCTTTCAAGGATGGAATGTGATTTTGATGATGGTTGTAGAGTGGACATGTTAACATAGGTAGATGAGGTGGATGCTTCATCGTTAATGGGGAAATGATAATAGCTTTTATATTTTCCTTCCAATGTTTTGCAATATTAGAAAGGTTGTGGGTCAGTGGGAATGGTGATTGCTTTTCCATCATGTGAGAATTTTAAGCATTGGTGATAGGTGGAGGGGATAGCTTGCATGGAATGTATCCAAGGTCATCCAAGGAGTATGTTGTATGATAAGTCAAGGTCAAGTATCTAACATGTTGTTTCCATAATGGTTAGACCAACTTGAATGGGTAGCTTGATGGTCCCTTTTTATTCTCTTTCTACATCATCATATGCTTTTATTGTTATTTTCTTATGGGGATCTATGAAATCCTTTGAATAGCCCAATTGTCTTATTAACTTCAAGGTGCATAGATTGAGTCTTGACCCACCATCTATTAAGACTCTTTTGATGTTATGTTATGGACAATGGCTTCAATGTGCAATGGTTTATTATGAGGTATTTTAGAATGGATATCTTTATTGGTGAATGTTAGGTGGTGTTTGGATGATAGGTGTCCAATTATGGCTTGGAATTGATTGACATTTATGTCACTTGGTACCCTAGATTCTTGAAGAGCTTTATCACGAGCTTCTTTATGTGTGGGTGATGTTTGAAGAAGTTCCAAAATGGATATTTGTGATGGTGTTTTACCAAGGAGTTCAATATTATATTTGTGAGTGGTTGATGGAGTGGATGTTGAGCATGATGGTCCCTGTAATGTCACTTGGCCTCAACGGGTGGTGATTGTGCAATTGGGTGCTTTGATGGTTATGGTGTTTCATTCTTTAATAAATACAATGATTGTGTCATGTGATGATGCATTAGTGTTATTGTATGTATATGAAACATTGTTGTAAGAGTAGGATGCTTTTTTGTCATTATGTTGTGGGAAGGGTTGCGTGTATATGCTTAGTTGCTCATTTTGGGGAGTTTTTATTTTTAATTTTATTTTTTCCCTTGTCAATAAGGTCCTAAATGTAGTTCTTTAATTTCATGCATTTGATGGTACTATGGCCTTTAATTCTATGATATTCATAATATTCATCCTCTCTATACCATTCTGGTTTTGGTTTACTTTCATCAAGGGGTGTGGTAATTGGAAATTTAATTAGGGTCTCTTGTGAAAGTTTATGAAATATAACATCAAGAAGTTCTCCCAAAGGGGTGTATTTGTGCTTGGTTTTATTAGTTTGTTTGTGTTTCCCTTGGGGAATAGTGATAGTATTGGTGTTGCCTTGTTGCTGGGTATTATGTGATGGGGTGCTTTGTACATTTTGAACATGTTCTCTATCAGTTACTCCATCATTTACATTTTTATTTTTACACCAATACTTTGGTTTGTCATTAGATGATTGGTTGTTATCTTTTTGGTCTTTATAAATTTTGATTGCCCCTTCAACGATTAAAGCTTTTTCAATGGTTAATCCTTTTTCAATAACTTCATCAAATGTAGTGACATATTGTTGTTGCAAATGTAAGGCTATCTTGGGATGCAAATTTTTGATAAAGATGTTAACCATTTGTTTTTTGAGTACTTGTAGATGGAATTGACTTGCAAGGTGTCTCCATCTTTGGAGGAATGTGGCAAAAATTTCCCCATTATTTTGTTTTCTTGTGCATAACTTAGCCAAGGTTATTTCTTGGTCAATATTATATGAAAAGTGGGTCACAAATCATTCAACTAAGTTAGAAAAAGATGTTATAGATCCTCGAGGTAAGTGTGTAAACCATTCTAAGGCTCGACCACCAAGGTTCCTAGGGAGTAACTTCATGAGATATAAATCATTGTAAGTGACTTCTTGGCAAGCCACTCTAAATTTATTAAGATGTTCAATGGGGTTCCTTTTCCCTTTGTATTTTTCAAATTTTGGCATTTCATAATCTTTAGGGAAGGGGATGGAAAGTATGGATTAGTCAAATGGGTAAGTGCATATGTCCTCATACCTATAAGTCTTCCTTGTTTGACTAGTTTGGAGCCCTTGGATCATGTCTTTCATTTTCCACAACTCTTGGGCTAAGTTGAAATTATTGAGCGAGGGGTTTTGGAGCAAGTGATATACATGTATTAGTATGAAGGTGTTCATGGCGGATTGTTGATGTATTTTTTGTATTGTGGATGGCTAGGTTTGAAGGGTGGATTGTTGATGTATTGATTATATTGAGGGTTTAATGTTGAAGTATTATTTGGAGGTGGAGGTGGGGGGTTGTTATATAAGGTGTGTTGGGTATTATAGGTTGGATGATTATTGGTATTATGTGGGGGATTATTAGGAGGTGGGGGTGGAAGGTTGTTATATAGGGTGTGTTGAGTTTGGGATTGTGTATTATGTAAGGAAGTATTAGGAGGTAGGGGTGGGGAATTGTTGATTAAGTTGTTTGTTGGTGGAGGTTGAGAGACATTAGGTCCTTGTTGAGCAGTGTAATTGGCATGGATGGATGAGGTAGGCAGAGGTTGTGTTGGTATAGTTGGTTTGGTGGACACATAAGTAACATGAGTGTTGGGAGGGATGGCGACCCTTAAGTGTGATGGAAGTGGGGGTAAATTGTCAAAAGGTTGTGTTGTGTTTGTGGAGGGAGGTGGATTGGTATTGGGTTGTGTTGTGTTTGTGGGAGGGGGTTGATTGGTATTGGGTTGTGTACGAAGGACATGATTAAAGAAATTGGTGGATGATGAATGATTATTGGAAGGGTCACCATTCCTTAGTTGTGAAATGTCAAAGGAAGAGGAGATTTTAGCCCCTTGAGCTATGAGGTTGAGCACAAGTTGGTATTTTCCAAGTAGAAAGAGTCTCTCCATCATTTCTTGGTTATGAGGATTGGCAAAAAAATTCCTTAGTCTAGGGGATTCTTCTTGTGCATCTACCATTTCCTTATGAGGTGTTTGTGGTTGGGATGAGTTGGTGTTGAAAAAGGCTTCTCCTTGGGAATCCATTAATTTCTTTTCTTGTGATCTAGTGATTGGCATGCAAGATAAGGATTCCTTTAGATATTTTGTGGGTGTTTAGGTGGACTTTGGACTAGATTTTGGACTTGGATTTAAATTTGGAAAATTTTGGATTTTTGACTTGGTTTAGATAATAATGAATGATTGGATGAGAC
The DNA here is from genome assembly GCA_007258455.2 of Sequoia sempervirens. NCBI lineage: Eukaryota > Viridiplantae > Streptophyta > Pinopsida > Cupressales > Cupressaceae > Sequoia > Sequoia sempervirens. The sequence continues at coordinate 481,809,096 of VDFB02000015.1, read as the reverse complement.
TTAGTTGATAGATCTTGTGAATGTTGAATATGATTAAGATTTATTGATTTAGGATGATTAGGATGGTAACAAGGGTAAACCTTGGATGGGGTATATGTGCAATTTTTTTTTTTTACAAGGATTACAATCTATATCCTTAGGATGTGATGAGTTGGGATTTCATCTTTGCTTACTTTGGATAGGAATGTTCCTAAGCAAGGTTAGATAATGGGTGCTTTTGCAAAATTTAACTTGGCTATGGTTTCTTGTGTCTATGGTCATCCTTGGCCCCTCTTGCATTATACCGCACCATAGGTGCATGATTTTCTCATTTACTATGTGTACAATCACATTTATTATGATTTTCTTGGTTTTATTATGCCTTCAACTAACTCTAACTCAATAGTTCTTGCTGGTGTTGGTGGTTCAATGACTTTTCTCAATGGATCACCCTTCGAACAAAAGTCACCAATTTTTTTTTTTGAAAGTGTTCCACGAGGTAAGTCTTTTGACTCCTCAATTGATGTGGTTTCACCCTTGCTAGATTTTGATTTTGCATGTCAATGGCTAGAGTAGCATACTCTTGTTGGTTATTTTGTTGGGAGGAATCCCCTTGAAAGTATGCTCAAAGAATGGGTCCACAAGGCCTAGGTCCCTCATGGGGTCCACCTTGATATGGTCCAAAATTTGACCAAAGGTTTTAAATTTCTACTTTGTAGAGGTCAGTCATGTTCAGGAAATCCTAAACCATGATCCTTGGTATGCCTGATCCTCTTTGTTGGTCTTCTAGTCATGGACCCGAGACTTTGTTGTCTCAGACGACACCAAGTTATGGGTTTCGGTCTCGATTGAGTTTCCAAGTTTGTCATTTCCTTGTGTTCCTTTTCTGCAACATATTGCATCCTCTCTGGGGAGGGTTATTTGTGTTGAAAAAGATAGGTTCTTTCAACCTCATCCTCAAAAGTGAGTCTATGTTGAAGTGGACCTTTCATAGGATTTGAAAGAGTCCATTGATATTCAAATTGGTGCTCTCCAACATATGTAGAAAGTCACTTATTTTAATCTATTGAATACTTGTTATAGGTGTCAATCTATAGACCACAAGATTAAGGATTTCCTTTGGTAGTACCTTGCACTCCTTCGCTGCCACGGGATACTGAAAAGCCTCATCAGGCAGAAAGTTCTACCACCAAACTAGAGGAGAAGTGGACAATGGTTACAAACCAAAAAAATAAGTCCAATGGCTCTGGAATAGTTTCCAAAGTCCCTGAGCTAGCTAAAGAGATTTCAAACCCTTTAGTGAAGGGGAAAGAAGCCCAGGTTGGATCTACCAATACTTTTGCATAGCCAAGGCCTAAGGCTATGCCCCAACCTACTGCCATCATGATAGAAAAATCAACTGAATCTCCTCCCATGTCAGGAGCTCATAGGAGGTCTTGAAGCCCTTCTTGACCTCTAGAAGAAAGAGAATTTGTCTAGGAGAAATGGAGATCTTCATCTCTAACCATTCAAATTGGTTCAATTATGCCCGAAGTTTTACAGAATCGCTTCTCCACCTTAGATGAGGAGCCAGACTCCAATGATATGGAGGAGTTTCATTCATGAATTTCCTCATGGAATGTTCGAGGTCTAATAGACCTCTCTAGGAAGTATTCCATTATGGATACTCTTTAGAATTATGTTGGTATTGATGTTTTTTTCCTTTAGGAAGTGAAAGTTGTTGATTTTTTTCTTACTTTGGTATGCGGCTCTATTTGGCCATCCAGTAAAATGTTTTGTATTGAGCATGAGGTTGGATGTGGCAGAGTGATCACCCTTCTGTCCCCATGGTGGCATGCTTGTGTGGTTGATCATGGGTATGACCACACACATCGGCTCGTTTGGGTTCTTTTTCACATTGATAATCATTATTTTGGGATTATTAATGTTTATGCCTTGAATGATGCTATTGAAAGATCACTTCTCTAGCATCAAATTGATGATTCACTACCAGTTTCTACTTGGCTACTATGTGGGGACTTTAATATGGTTGAGATGGCGTAAGACAAGGATGGTACTCTACCATTTCGATGGGAAACTAGCGAAAGAGAGGCATGGTACTACATGCGTAATAAATTGGGGCTCTTCAATCCCAATATTGGCCTCTGCCATTCTCACTCTCTCTGGCACACTTGGTGTAACTACCAAGCTAGTTCTGACAGGATATTTAAATTCCTTGATCATGCCATGATCTCAACTCCATCTTTTTTCTCTTTTCTAGCTCTTTGCCACTTTCGGTTATGCCATTAGTGGATGTGACGTTGTCAAACCATTTCCCCATATCTTTTCGCATTGAATAGGAGTTAAGGAAACCTCATGCCAACAAGACTCAATTCTTTCTGAACAAGTCCTTGTTGCATCACTAGCACGTTGGCCCACATTCATACAATCTAGAATTTGGAGTGTAGGCCATCTCATAATATAGGGTAGATTACTTGGTGGAATGATGCCATCACTTGTACAACAAGGTTTCTCTACATTTATGGGTGTCAGTTGGCCATATTTTGTTGAAGGTCCTATGAGGCAACCACAACTGACCTCTGCTCTGCCACCGAGGCTATGGTGGCTAGCCCTTTTCCCCCTTCCTTGTAGGTTAGGGTGGAAAAGTTAAGGCACAAAAAACAAATTGTTGATAATTATGCTGCCAAAGGGGTGCAAATCAAGGCTAGGTTGTGTTGGCTTAAAATCGGAGATCATGCCTCCAAAGAATTTTTTCTAGCCCTTCATGCTAGGCACTCTTCTCTTGGTATAAATAATATCAATAAAGGAAATGTGGTGCTCTCTAAGATGCCTGAAATTCTCCAGGCCATTTTTAGGCATTGTGAATAGGTGTTAACAACTCAAGATTATACTCCAGAGCAACACCAAGCTCTTTAGGATTGTCTTTTTGTTTTGTCAAATAGGTTATCCTTGGCCCAGAAAGCCTTCAGTGAGCATTTTCTCACAATTGAGGACCTCAAGGAAGTTGTCCACACTATGGGGAATGAAAAAGCCCCAAGAATTGATGGCTTCCCGTGTGAATTTTACAAAGCCCTATGGGACTATGTTGGGTATGATTTGCATAAGGTTTATCTTGAAACTTTTCATTCCAAAATATTAGGCTCTCTAATCAATAAGGGGAATATTAAATTCATACCTAAATCTAGTGATATCAAGGATATTTGCAACTAGTGGCCCATCATGCTCCTTAATGTCTCTTATAAAATCATTGCTAAAGCTCTTGCCTTGAAAATATGCCATCTTTTGCATCAGATTGTGTGCCTAGAGAAAAATAGTTTTATTAAATCTAGATTCATTATCAATAACATTATTGTTGTTTGGGAAGGAATGGAATGGTCGAGACACTCTAATCAAAAAGCTATTTTATTAAAATAGACTTCACCAAAGCTTATGACCGTATTGAATGGCCTTTTATTCTTGTTGTGTTGGCTGCCTTAGGGTTTGGCCCTAATTTTATTTAGGACGTGTAAATGCTTTTCTCTGACATCTTTGCTTGCATCACCATTAATGACTTCCAATCCCCTTCCTTTGGTCTGTTATGTTCCATCCGCTAGGGATTCCTGCTTGCCCCCTCACTTTATGTGCTTGTTGTTGAAGGGTTTGGTTACTTATTGGCTAATGTTGTATCACAAAGGTGGGTTAGAGGAATTTATTTTCCTTATTCACAAGCTCAACTAGTCAATGTCCATTTTACCGATGACTCTTTTCTCACTCTTCTGGAAGAGGAAAACAATGTCAAAGCTGCTCTAAATTACCTTGAGACTTTTTTCCTTGCCTTTGGCTTTTCCATTCAATGAAATAAAACCTTATGTTACATGCAGTCTATTATGCCTATTCTTCAATGGTTTCAACATTATGGTTGGAAATGGATTGGTACAGGAGAAATCTTTTGAATTCTGGGCATTCCTTTTTCCTTCTAGGCTTCTCCTGTAGATTTGTGGCAAGCGGTTCTTTCTCGGATTGAGCAGAAGTTGGTTTACTGGATTACCAAGCCTCTCTCTCTAGCTGGTAAATTCTAGATTTTCTCTAAGGTTTTAGCTGCTATGTATGTTAATTATTCTTCTTGTTGGGCCCCCTCAAAGGCCACTTATGCTAAGCTTGAAAATTTATTGCACGACTTTCTTTGGGCCGCTTCTGAGACTCATTGAGGGTTTCACCGCATAGCTTGAGATTTTTGATGTTTTCCCAGAGACTCGAGAGAGCTTCTCCTACTCTCCACTCAATGGCAAGGGATTTCCCTATATGTTAAATGGATAATTAGAGTGCTTACTGGCAATGAGGCCTGGAAAATTCTCCTTAGGCATTGCATTCAATCCAACTTTCCTACACACAAACTGACCTGGAAGGGGATTGGATTTCAAACCCTTCTGGTTATGAGGAAACTAGTCCAAATTGTGGGAACTTTTGTGGCCAAGAGTGTTTGGAAAGCCTGGAAAGTTGTTAAGCCCTGGCTTCATTGGAATAGCTCTAGTTTTTATGATGGGCTTTTGCTCAATCAACATAATATGTGGTGGTCACCCCTTTTTCTAGTAATAGTCAGCCACTAACCAAGTCACCCTAGCTTAAGGCTTTAAGATTTCACAAGAAAGGTATCTAGACCTTGTAACATGTGTTTCACAGACCCATGATGCATATTATGTCGTGGGAGGATTTTTGTGCTTTTTATAGACTTCAAATCCAAGACCGTGATACTTATGTTGGTCTAGTGAATGCCATTCCGACTGATATGCTTCATAAGGTGGGTATTTGTGCCACCAAGCCCTGGTGGAAGGACTAGAAGTGGTACCAAGACATGCCTTTTAGGAATTACAAGCCTAGTCTTGGTTATTTGTGGCTTTCACCTCATTTTCCTATGATTGATAGTTTGAATCAGCGATGGCATTTCCAGTCTTTTGTGTTTGTTTAGTGTAAAAGGTTCTCTTCCACTTGGTATGCAAGTGTTGAGTCGAAGCTTGCCCACTTTGCTTGGTGTATTATTTTCCAAGGCTTACCCATGGGGTCTTAGCTTGTCCACTTGTGGATCCAGGACCCTCACTTCCTGTTCTATGGGTAGTGTGAGACATTTAAGCATATTTTCTAGTTTTGTACCATAGCTCAACAACTATGGAATTGGATTCATGAATTCTTTTGCCCATTCAAGCCAGAGCTATTTTCTTGGTATATGATTCTACTGGGTGATTCTCCTAGGTTCCTTGCTAAGTATACCCATATTTGGCACACTTTTAGGGTGGAAATCCTCTTTAGTATTTGGAAAGATAGAAATTCCTGCATATTTTCTCACAGCGAGTTATTTAGCTACCCCTAGATTAGGAGGATGATTAAGGATCAAGATTAAATCCTAATGAAAAATTTGATTTGCAAGGATAATGATGGGATTGGGTGGGGTTTTTTATGGGATAATGTTGGATGATAGGGAATGGATTAAGAGATATGTCTTAAGGTTACTTAAGATGATGAAATGATGAAAGGGAGTTAATAGCAAGTCCAAGATGATTATGGTGTCAAAAAGATGGAAAAGATGATGAAAAATAATGAGGGTGATGGAAATGAGGGGGATAGTGAGATTATGATAGAGAGATTAGTGATGAAGAATTCTAAGGGCTTATCTTAAGTCCAAGGGAACAAGTCCAAATGATAGGGAAGGTGGGGGATTGGGGATGAAAATGACAAGGTTTAGGTATGGTAATGAGATGGAAAATGGTGGGGTAAATGATGGTCAGGAAATGATTGAGTTGTGAAATTTTTTAGACTAATCAAGGAACCCTACGAGGCCACTATCAGGAGACTCAGGTTTTATGGCCATACGTAGGTGCAACTTTATAGATAGAGCCACCACATGTGTAGTTTCAGAGGACATCGTGTAGTTATTTCTAGAAGAAGTGAAAAATGATAGTGGTGATATGGTAGTGAAAAGGTGCAACTTTTCAGAGCATAGGTGCGAGAATTTTTGGCAGGGGTGCAATAGTTTTGGTCACATGCACAATTTTACAGCTAGTGAGTTTTGGCAAGAGATTTAGCAAACAATAAAACATAATAACCAAGTTTGATATATTTTTGCAGGGTATGGTTAATCCTCAACCCCATGGCTGATTTGTTTCCATTCATATCACACAAGAAGACACTTCAAGCACTTGTTCACAAACCTAAATTATTTAAGTGGGTTTATAGTCTAGTGTAGGCACACCACCCAAGCAGTCTTGGGTTAATACTCCTTGATACTTGGGTGGAGCACCCTTTCTCACGAAGGCGGATAGGTAGAGATATAGTGACACAAGTTCATCAACAGACACCATGGGCACACCTTCTCTCTCTCCTTGGGAGAATTTCAAGCCCACCCAAATATTTCTATCTAAACCTAAGGGAGTATGTGGTGAGTGACTTCAGGGTACAATTTGCATCCCTTGCACTACACTAGCTACATTCGAAGGCCTTATCTGGGTTACACAATGTTTTTATAAGGTGTCCTATAAACACTAGGAGGGTGTGTGAGGCACAACCATGAATACAAGTCCATCACAAGCATGGGCTGAGAAATTTCAAAAGGAAAGCTCAAACCAACCGTTCACTCCTAGCTTGGAATCACCCTAAGAAATCAGAGCTTCGCCAATTATGATGCAACTAGATTGGGATAAAATTTTCATTCTCCTCCTTTTTATACCTTGTCGATAACATGTGGTTGAGGTCGTCCCCTAGGGTGATGAAATCCCTAAGCATCCACCCTAAAGGGAAAGGTATGCTAGGTATTTTTTATCCCCAAGATCGCACGAAGTGTGAGGGGAGAGCATACACACAAAAATAGTACACATTATGTTTACCTAAAAAAATCTAAAAAAAATGAAGTGCAAAGATTTCTGATCCCCAAGATCACTCTAACTATGAGGGGAGAGCATATGTCTATTGCACCCTTTCAAACATGACACACAAGTTCATTTATCCACTACTCTATCTTTAGTGCCTAATTTAGTGGAAAAACAAAATCCTCTTCAAACGTCCTACAAAACCATAGATTAGTAATTTGATTTTTTTAATCTTGGATAATTTGATTAGCTGCACCACTTGTTATTTCAATTCGCTAGCTCAAAAACCTCAAAATTTGAAAATAAACAGAAGTGCAGCTTTACAGCTAGATCAAATCAAAAGCATAGAACTGTAAAAAAATTATATTTTATAGTGAAAACAAAAGCAACAAAACAAAGCAAAATTGCACCTACGTTTGCAAAATATATTCACATAATTTTAGCCTATATGTCGATTATACTGATTATATCTATTTGAATGATGCAACCTATTGTTGTTTTCCAGATTAATTAATTATGCAAAAAGTTAGAGATGACAAAATCCTAAATATGTTGATCCTTTTGTCTTAAAGAAAAATCATCGCTCTGTTAAACAAAAGTGTGATAGGTCATCACGTAGGTGGAGCAAGTTGTGACAGAGGCAGTGGAAGTAACTGTGCAAGCGTCAATTTGCAAAACTGAAGTGTTGCAAGTTAGCACAAAAGCACTGTAGTTTTCTATGCAAGCATAGTGAAACTAGGACCTGAACAAAAAAACCAAAAAAAAAGTGAAATTTTTCTTAAGATGTGAGTTCTTTCACCTTTAAGAGTTAATTTTAAGAACCCAAATCGAGATGTGAGGATGTGAAAACTAGTGATCTTGTTTAACCTAGGTATATTTTAGATTGATTTTTAAATTGTGGGTAGATTCTTATCTTGTATCTTAGTGAAATTTGTAGTTGTATTGCAAAAAGAAAATGTTGCTAAAAATAGATAAAACAAGATGAAATCCTAGATAAGATCCAACTTAAAACATCGAATCCCAAAAAAAAAGACTTGCAATATCAAAATCTATTAGTAAAATAGAAAACCTAGTGATGGGAAACAAAAGCGTAGTAATCGTAAGTGAAGGTGCTATAGGTCGCAACACAGGTGCCACTATTTTGAGCATGGGCGCATTGATGTGAGGCTTAAGTGCTGAGATTTTCAATGTAAGCGCATAAAGTCGAATCAAAAGCCCCATTCTGTAGAGGCCGAGACTTGTAAACTTCAATCTTCAAACAACTTCACCAAAATTTAGTACTAGGGACGTGGGTCCCATTGCTCGTGCCAAAATGAAGAGGGGAAAATACAATAAGAATGCAATGTAAATGATATTCAAATGAAAAAAAATTAATTAACCAAGTTATACCTTCCTCTCCATGGATGGAGATCAAGAATGCACCTAAGTCTTGAAGGTTTTCTCATTTGATTGCTTAAGGATGTGGATTTCTCACTAAAATTCTAACATAATTGTTAGTGTAATTAATTAATTATTACACTAGCATAAGTTAACTTAGGTCATATATCATTTAGTCCTAGGTTGCATTTTAATAAATCCTTTAATAATGGGGTAATGTCCCCTTCCTTGTTTGTAGGGATAAGATTCCTTCTAGAAGATGAGTTGTCCTTCTAGAACTTATCTCAACATTTAATAATTTCCTAGATAGGGTTCACATGTTGTCACATGTTGTTAGATCATAACACTTAGCAACATCTCATGCATCTTAGGTTTTCTCTTTTTCCTATATAATTAGGAATTTTGTTCATTTGTAACATATCATCATATCATATCATATCAATATAGAATCTTTATTCAACATTCCATTGTTGCAACACTTTCCTTTGTGGTTGATTATCTTTCCTGGAAAATGTCCTCCATTGAAGACTCCAAAGCTTTAGAGACTGTGCATCCATAATCTCAACATGGTATCAGAGCTTGTCCAGTGAAACATCAACCCTTGATCAAGGAAGTTGGAGTGCCAGATTCTTGCAGGCTTGGCATTTATGTTGTAGGCTAGTTGGTTCTACCTGGGAGCCAAGACGATTTCTGGTGCACATCAGGCTCTCTCTGACCTCTCCATTGCATCCAGAAGGCTCCAAAACCCAAAGATTGTCTGCCCATTTGCCAAAATCAGAGTTATATCATCCGGGAGCCTTTCAGGTACAATCTAGGGTTTGCATTTTTTGTACTATCCGTACAAATTTGCAGGAAAAAATATCCCCTCTCAATCCTCTTCAAAGCAATTTATTTTTAGAAAAATAAAAAAAATTGGCTATTTTTGGGCATTTTTTTCTATAGTTCTCACAAAAGTTTATCTGTTGTGGTTTTGACCTGCAATTTTAATCTACAGTCGGCATATATATTTTTTGGTGACTATATAGTTTGGGATTGTTATTTTTTTCCATCGATGTTCATCATATTTTTTGCAGACTTTATCGGCATCTTTAATTTTTGAATTGAAAATTTATTTGCAATATTCAAAAAAAATAAAATTTGTTGTCGATTTTTTGGTCTGTAGACACCGACCCTCAGTCGGCCCCATCACATCATGTCGCCGGCATCATCCAACGTCATTCACGGCGTCATCGGTTCCTCCATGGTTTCTCCTGCTGTCGGCATCATTTCTGTTCACCGACGACCATTGTTCTGGCCGACATCCTGACCTCATCTACCAGCGACCGAATCCCCCGCCGAAGTCTTCACTCCAACCCCCGGTCCCATCAGAACTGAGGGCCCCGCTATCTTGAGCAGTGCCACTAGAGCCGGCCGCGCCATCGAATCTCACCACCACAACACCATTCTGACTCCCCCCATTCAGCGGAGTGTTTTTTTTTTTCCTACTCTATGCCCATGGTCACATCAACAACCAAGGGCTTATTTTCTTAGCCCTCGGGTGCTATAATTTTGCACCTAGTTAGCCAGTTCAGTTCCAATAATAGTTTTTCTTCTGAGGGCCATATCTTCGTACCACGGTATCAAAAATTTGCAAACAAGATACCAACGAAAAGAGAATTCAGAGCACTATCCAATGGTGCCATCCATTTTGCAAGATTTTTCTACTATAAAATTCTAAAGTCAACTAAATTCAATCCTCCACTTTGGACTCAATGACTAATATCTTTGCATCAGATTGTTGACATCCAGAAATCCCAGCGGCATTCAGGAGATATTTCAGTTCTTTTTTTCATTAATCCACTCAGTTTCTTTGGTTTCAACTCCAAGTATCTTCTATTGGTTGTTTGAAATTTGGTGCATTTTCCTGATTCCTGGGATATCCTGACACTTGAAAAATAATTTCTTGATCTCAGAGGCATATTTTCAGTTGCATATCTATTTGGAAGTCTTTATTTTCTATTGAAGGTTAGTGTCTTTATTTTTTGTGGAGAAATTTCATTATGGGGCTTGCATATACTCCTTCTTTGGTAATGTTGCATAAGGGTAACTATAAAAAATGGCGGGATGGGATCATCCACCATCTCCAATCACTTGATTTATTGCCACATCTGTTTGGTATAGTTCCTCATCCAAGTGAAGGTATTCTTGACTTTTCTTGGAGTTATTGCAGATACATAGTCTTGGAGATCATTACTATACAAGTTGATTGTGATGTTTTGAATACTATTGATCATTGTGATTGTCCTCATATCCTTTGGGCTAAGCTTTGGGAGATCTATGGAGATTCAAATACTCCACCATTCCCCGATGGTCATGATTCAGAATATCATTCTTCATATCAGGTACCCCATGATGATATTGTTGTTTAGGAGGTTGATTGTCTTGAATCTTCCAAAGAGGTTGACAAGGTTCCCTCAGATGCTTCTTCTCCACCAAAGACTATTGGCATCCATTCACATTCAGTGATTCCTTGTCTAAATTCATTAATTGAGGCTTCCACTATCATCATTCATCAGGACACCTTCAGTTTTCCAGACTTGATATCACAGGATGACTTTGTTTCAGGTATCACTAACTTGGCTACTTCTACAGGTTTGGAGGACATTCTTGAGGGGATATCACTCCTCTATCTATATCACACTTTGGAGAGTTCTCTTGAGTCTCCTCATCCCTTTGTCTCAACCTTGATTGGGGATCTAGAGACTATCTTGGAGACACTTGGTTTCTCTTTAGAAATTCCATATATGAGACTTCTTCCTTGTCATTCCATTCAAGATTTGAGGTTTCTTCAACATCTACCATTGGATTTGATTCTTCCTAGTAGGATATTTGTGGTTTGGACACATTTTTTTCTTCAGACTTCTTTTAGTGGTTTTGAGGACACTTCATTCAGGGAGGGCTATCAAGTCTCCATCACATCCATCACATTCATTCCATCACTGTCTTTGGATATTGTTTAGCATTAGTTTCCACATCGTCTTGGTTTGTCATCCTCTTCATTGATTATGGCATCTTCATCTTCATGCAAGGAGACACATGAGTAGAGTTTAGAGACATCATCATCCATCTTCATCCTTCCTTCCTTCAATTCCTATTCAGAATGGGAAGCATCTCTACACTTGCACTTGGTTTTGTTTCTTCTGAAAGGGAGACAAGTTGTTTATCGACACTGGATCATGTTTTGTCTTCAAACACTTACCATATTTGCAGGTGATCACATCTTCTGGGGGGCTATATACTCTCTCTAGTTCCTCCCTATGGGGAGGCTATTGTATTGTATCCATGTGACGGATGGTGCTCTTGGGGGGTATTTTGGAGTCCTCCATCCTTCCCATCCTATCTCACATTTTTGCATTTTTCATCTCCTTTTTGGGGTTTTTTTCCCACTGGTTTTTCCCCTTTTCTCCAGTTGTGGGATATTTTCTACATCTTTTCATGTAAATGGATACCTAACATGGCCTCGTAGCTGGGACCCATCATCATCATCATCATCATCATCATCTCTGCATAATCATTGCATTTCCTCCCTAAGTTGAACTTATGGGGGGGTGTTAGTGTAATTAATTAATTATTACACTAGCATAATTTAACTTAGGTCATATATCATTTAGTCCTAGGTTGCACTTTAATAAATCATTTAATAATGGATTAATGTCCCCTTCCTTGTTTGTAGGGATAAGATTCCTTCTAGAAGATGAGTTGTCCTTCTAGAACTTATCTCAACATTTAATAATTTCCTAGATAGGGTTCACATGTTGTTAGATCATAACACTTGGCAACATCTCATGCATCTTAGGTTTTCTCTTTTGTCTATATAATCATGCATTTTTTTCATTTGTAACATATCATCATATCATATCATATCAATATAGAATCTTTATTCAACATTCCATTGTTGCAACACATTCCTTTGTAGTTGATTATCTTTATTGGCAAAGGTCCTCCATTGAAGACTCTGGAGCTTCAAGGACTGTGCATCCATAATCTCAACAATAATAAGGCTATATGGATTCAAGATGGTGAAATGAGGGGATGAAGCTCCAATTTATAGAAATTGAAAGGGGGAAATGGAAGGCTAGGATTGATTGATTAATGGAGGGCTAGGATTGCTTGAGATGGTAAGGCTTGAATCAAGGTTGAGTGGCTTATTAATGTGTCACAATGGGGAGAGGGAGAGGAGCACATCTTGGATAGGGAAATCATTTAATTTTGGAGGCTGTGTAAGAGAGTGTAAAAGTTAGTGGGGGTAGGTGGGATCTCACGCATGTGTGAGAGGAGGTAGAGAGGCTTATGACACTTGTCATTATGAGACAAGCTTGGGGAGAGGTGAGTGAATTAAAAATTAGGAAGATAATGGTAATGATGATTAGACAAGAAGGTTAGATTAATTAATCAAGGATTAATTTATTTAATAGGGTGGGTTGAGTCAATAAACCATGGGTTCATTAACTAGGCTAGAGTTAAAAGTTGGAGAATGGGCTAATGAGGGTTAAGAAATGGATAATGTTAATTAATAAAGGATTAATTAACTCAAATGGGATTAGAAGGAATGAGGATATTGTGGGATTAGTTAAATAATTCAATTATTAATTAATTGAAAGAACTTTAGTCTAGAAGGTGATATAATTAATTAATAATAAAATATTTAATTAATTATAAGAAGATGATGGAATAATTAATTAAATAATAAATATTTAATTAATTAAGGTTTAAGAGGGATGAATTAATTAAATAATAACATTTAATTAATTAGGATGAATTGTTGTCAAAATTAGGGTGACTACAACAACTATGACAACAAACAACCACTATAACAACCTCACCAAGACATCAATGACAAACGATGCCAAACATACAACAATCTCAAGTGTTGATACAAACAATTCATCAAGTGTTGACATCAATGACAACCACTGCCAACAATCTCCCCCTTTGGCATTCATGGAAATACACACCTACTCACTCCCCCCCTTTGACATCAAGGACAAAGGGCCATAGACACCTACTCACGTTGCAAGATTTGATGAAGGAATCTTCCTTGGATACTTTACAAGAAGCAAGGCCTATCAGTGTTACAACAAGAGATTAAAGAAGATCATTGAGGGTGCAAGTGTAAAATTGGATGAATAACCACATCAAAGTTCAATATTGATAGAAGGATATGAATCCGATGAATCCCCTTGTTGTGAAGAAGAAAAGGTTGAAGACGAAGAAGCTCCAGAAAAGAATCCTAAGACTCCTAAGTATGTGTAGAAGAATCATTCAGAAGATTAGATCATTGGAGATAAGAGAAAATGTGTGCTAATAATAAAAAAGCTACTATGACAGAGGAACACGTAAATTTTTGTTTACTTTCTGAGGTGGAAACAAAAATAGTGATTGAGACATGTAAAGATGAAAATTTGGTCAAAGCAATCAAGGAAGAGTTAGAAAAAATAGAGAAGAATCTAACTTGGGAATTGGTTCCAAGACCGACATATAAGAATGTGATTGGTATTAAGTGGGTATTTTAGAACAAGCCAAATGAAGATGGAAAAGTTATCAAGAACAAGGCTAAACCTGTGTGTAAGGGTTACTCACAGGTTGAAGGTATGGATTTTGAAGAAGCTTTTTCTTTGGTTGCAAGAATGGAAGATATCAAGATGTTTTTAGCTTTTGTAGCACATAAAAATTTCAAAGTATATTAGATGGATGTGAAGTTTGTATTCTTGAATGGTGAACTGGAAGAAGAGTTATTTTTTGAATAACCATAAGGTTTTCAGTTATCAGAAGATGTTAATATGGTCTGTAGATTGAAGAAAGCATTGTATTTTTTAGTTATTGGAAGATGCTAATATGGTCTGTAGATTGAAGAAATCCCCTAGAGCTTGGTATGCAAGGTTAGATAAGTACTTGATAATGCAAGGATTCATAAAATGTACTGCAGATAGCAATTTGTATTTCAAAGTTGAAGGAGAAAAAATCTTGATTGTGGTGGTAAATGTTGATGACATAATCTTTGGAGGAAATGAAAATATGTGCAAGAAGTTTGCAAAGGAAATGCAAAAAGAATTTTAAATGTCAATGTGTGGGGTGATGAATCTCTTCCTTGGTTTGCAGATCAGTCAATCAATAAAAGGTATATTCATATCATAGTCTAAATATGTCAAAGAATTGTTGAAGAAGTTTAGAATGGATGAATCCAAACCAGTGTGTACTCCCATGGTTACTGGTTGTAATTTGAGCAAGAATGATGAATCTCCTAAGATAGATTAGAGCAAGTATAGATCAATGTTTGGTGGACTATTATATCTTACTGTTACTAGATCAAATATCATGCATTTGGTTTGTCTTGTGGTTGGATTTCAAGAAGATCCCAAAGAATCTCATGTTGCACCAGTGAAAAGGATATTCAAATATTTGAAGGGCACTCCATATTATGGTTTGTGGTATCCTAAAGATACTAACTTCTCTTTGAGTGCCTATACAAATGTAGATTGGGCTGGATGTGTAGATGATAAGCAAAGTACAAATGGTGGTGCTTTCTTTCTTAGAAAGGTAAAAGTACAAAGTTGTGTCACACTTTTTAAAGGCAACGATCAACACTGATCCAATTTTAAACTTGAATAAGTAAAAAGTGACATATATGTTTTGAATTTTGAAATGATGTAAACTAATAAAATATTTATTTTTTAGTATATTTTATACTTGTATTTTAAAAAACAAATTAAAAAATTATTTTAATATAGTTTTTTTTATAAATTGAAACTATAATTTAGTTGCTAAAATAATGCTGAAAAAATGAAGTTACATTAGACATCAATCTTTATATAGTAAATTTTATTGTATTTCCTTCAAATTTTTTGTATGTATTCATAACTTAAAATTTTAGTGCATGGATATTTTTTCTAGTTTGGATAAATATATATTTTTAAATAAATATTAAAATGTGTGTGTATTAAAACATTGTTGTTTCCATTCAATTCCAACTTTCATATTATCTATTTATCTAAAATGGAAAAAAAATATACCATCTTGATATAGATTCTTTTATGTACTGCATCATATTTTTTCAAAAAAATTAATAATTTTTACTATTTTACTTTGACATGGTAATCAACCTAACATTTTATGCTAATAACCTAATTTTAGTAAAAATAAAAAGGAAAATATAAATAATAATTAAATTGTTAAAATATATATGTTTTTGAAAACTACACTTATGGATCTACAAAGGGTATTTTTATATTTAAAAAAAATGTTATTTACATAAGTAGAAGTTGTTGAAACATATATTTTTTCAAATAAATCTATTTTTTTGGTAAACTGGCCTCAAAGTGGTGCTATATATGCATTTAGTCACCAATTTTAATAGAAAAAGTTGTGGACATATCTAACCTAGCTAGAATGAATCTTACAAGATCATATGTTTGACCAAAATTTATTTTTAGTTAGAAATACTTAAATTCACTTGTGTTGATAAGTTGGCCTTAAGTGTGACACAGCTTTATACTTTTACCCAGAAGTAGGTTGGTTTCATGGCTAAGCAAAAAGTAGGATTCAGTGTCATTATCTACTACAGAAGCAAAATATATTACAACATCATGATGTACACACTACTGGATTTGACACCATTTTCCGACGGGCATTCATCGGTTCTTCGACAAATCTTTGTCGGAAGAGCGACGCAATGGAAAAAATCTTTCCATCGTTGTTTTTTTGTCGCAAGGCCGATGACAAATTAAACGTCGAAATAATGGCGAAGAATCGTCGGTCGATGGCATCATGAAATACCTCAGGATTTCGTCGGAATATGGACGAAAAATTTGTTTATCCACTGACAAATTACACCAGAAGTTCGTCACTGGTTCGACAAAATGGGCAAGCAGTAGCGTCAAAACAACAAAAGATGTTCATCAAAAGTGCGATGACATACTCAAGTAGTAGTGTTGAAAGAACACCAAGCGTTCGTCGAAAGTGAGACGAAATTAGCAAGGAGTAGCACCGGAAGAACACCAAAAGCTCATCAAAAGTGTGACAACATTAGCAAGGAGAAGCGTCAGAAAAACACCAAAAGTTTGTCGAAAGTGTGACGAAATGGGTAGGGAGTTACGACGAAATCGTTGTCGCAGCTATAGCAACTTTGTTGAGCCTTTCTGTTGATTCGTTGGTTAGTGTCATCGAAATTGTGACAAAGAAGCAAAATTTAAAAAAAAATAATAATAATCGTGGAAATGTACCATTGCGGAGACTGATGACTGATCATACATATAGACTGCATATTGGTTTGATGCTTCAAACGATGCATTTCTTATACTGAAAAGTGCATTACCTTATTGAGCTTCTCTTTGTTTTGAGTATAGTTTAATATTCTCTACTTGACAACGCCAACCAAGTGATGGTGGAAGCTCATTTGGCCCCTCCCCTCATCACATCACTCTCAATTCCCCATACCCAATCATATAACATTAATCATTGATTCATCAATAACATATAACATTCATTCATTCATCCATTAATAACATTAAACATTCATTAATTAACATATTCACATTCATTCATTAACATATAACATTCATTCATTCATCCATTAATAACATATAACATTCATTAATTAACATATTCACATTCATTCATTAACATATAATATTCATTCTTTCAGTTTTTACATCTTATCAAAAATATGGTTGTCATGATATGATTACAATCACTTTTTTTTGTTTCTTTTGAAAGCTACATAAAGCAAGTGGAGTATCATTTTCTAAATCAATATTTGTCCCTCCTTTAGTTGTTCTGCCTCTACTTGTGATCTTAATGTATGCCAGTAGTCGTCTGCTCATGACATGGACGCCGCTTCAAGGGGGGATCTGCTGCAATAAGAAAGAAATGTTAAACTGATATGTTTTATTATTATTGTTACAAGTATTTCATTAATTAAAAGAACATTAGAGTGGTTCTCTTTACCTGATGGGTCCACATCATGTTCCTGAACTTTTGTTATAGACTCATGCTCAATGTTGAACACCCTCTAAATCCTGATCTCGTAGTTGAAACACGAAAGGTTACATTAATTAATACAACAATTGAAATTAAATATGTTTAAGAGAACATGAGGGTGGTCCTCTTTACCGGATGGGGCCACATCATGTTCCTGATCTTCTCTAGCCTGATCATGCTCAACACGTTGATCATGGTCTACATGCTCTAAAGTTGAAACATGAAAGGTTACATTAATTAATACACCAATTGAAATTAAATATGTTTAAGAGAACATGAGGGTGGTCCTCTTTACCGGATGGGGCCACATCATGTTCCTGATCTTCTCTAGCCTGATCATGCTCAACACGTTGATCACAGTCTACATGCTCTAAAGTTGAAACACGAAAGGTTACATTAATTAATACACCAATTGCAATTAAATATGTTTAAAAGAACTTTAGAGTGGTCCTCTTTACCCGATGGGGCCACATCATATTCTGATCTTCTCTAGCTTGATCATGCTCATGTTGATCATGCTCTACATGCTCTAAAGTGACGGGATGCACACCATGACCTTCATCTGCACGTTATGCTCCACCCTCACCAGGCTGCATTCCAATGTCAAGTGCAATATATATTATCATTGCTTGAATGTTTAAAACAAATAGGCATGTAATTACTTTATGGTGGAAATTAATATTGAATAGATTGCACAAGTATTCAATTTTGAATAAACTTTATTGAGTTGATTTACCTGCTGTTGGATGCAATGGAAGATTGTGTTTGCCCAGTCAAGACTCTTAGGCGTTCAGCCATGGCTCCATAGCCTTGCCGGAAGGCAATCTTCAGGTCCTCTTCTGTGGGAACTCTGTTGAATTCAGAGCCCTACATTTTTGCAGAAGATCATGAATTTTGCTTCTATGGTGTGATAAAACCAAAATTGTTTTCAATTTATTATAATTTGGATGCAATATTTCATTTATTGATA
>VDFB02000015.1:481755001-481779065 GCA_007258455.2 Sequoia sempervirens | reverse complement strand
CACTCTATCTCAAGTCTCGCCATCCTACCCCTTCTCCCTCTCTTAGGTCTTTCTCTCACTCACTCACTCCCTCTATCTCTCGATCCCCTCCATACCCTTAAACTCTAAACCCTTAAACCCTATACCCTCTACCCTTAACCCTCCCTCCTTCTATCTGTCTCCCACTCCCTCCCTATTTCCCTCTTTCCATCTTCAATCTTCATATTTGTTGTGCAGTTTTGCACACACGCCCCACTTGGAGTAGGGACCCTCTTTTAATGAGGTTTTGGGCCTTTGGTTTTATGAGATTCATCCTTTTGAGGTCTTGAAATGTTGGTCTTGTTGGCTGTGGTCTTGCCTTGAGGCTTGAATTCTTTAAATTGGCTTTTAGTGAAAATTTGGGTTTTGAACCGAATCTAGGATTTTCTGGCTCAAGCAGACTTTTCGGGTTCTGATTCATTGTTTGTTTTCTACTTATTCTTCTAAATCCGGGTTTCTGCTTCACTCCGGTATTTTCCCGGTTCTGGCATATTTTCCCGAACTTCGTCAAAATCCTGAACTTCGTTAAAATCCTGGTTTCTACTATAGCCACATAATTTGCGTTCATCCGTATTTTTCGTGTGTCTTGGTTTTTTCTGAAATTCCGTCTTGGGCTTGGGTTTATGGATTTTTCAGACATGTCTTGTCACTCATTAATGCTCAAAGTACCTTTGCTCAGACGCGAATATGGATGGATTTAAGGTCTTTTGGGCATCATTTTGATATCATTGTTCACTTGCTTGCTGCTTTGGTGATTGAGGGTTTTCATTCAAACTTCGATCATTGGGTTTGAGTTGTTTGCGTGTGAATTGTTTGGGCCCTGGTGTTAGGATTCTCGTTGCTAGGGCACACTTGTTTTGCCATCACCTCTTTGAGCTCGAGCCTCATCCATATTGATTCATGGTAAGTTGCGGCTAGCCCTTCCATCTATTTGTGTGATAATTGAATCTTTCCAGCTCGATTGGTAGCCGTTTTTGGGTTGGCCTTTACTTGGATTATGACTGTGTATTTATAAAGTTGGGGTTTGACCCATCTTTTCTCGATTGCATCATTCCCACTATGCATGTTTTTGTTTATCAATTGAGTGTCGGATGCATCTTTGTAGTTACGTCTGATTAGGACTTTGCCCCTAGGCATGCCATGCGCTATATTTTGTGAAGATTGGGGTTTCGGTTCATTTTCCCAAATTTGCCAAGGTTTAGTAAGGTTATCGTGATTTCATGATTTACGTTCAGTCCAACCAACTCATACCTTAAGAAATCCTTGTGTGCTTCGACAGATCGTCTCAATGATAGTGTTCTTTGAAATCTTAAGCTTACCTGGGCTTTCATGGTGGAGGTCTGGTTATGGGATTTAGGGCAACGTTGTTTCGACTTGAAGACTAGTTATTCAGAGGTCTTTTAAAATTCAAATTCATGGGCATTCCAAATATGTTGATTGACATTGATTTTGGGACCGTTAGAATCCAAGTAGAGAAGCTTGCATGATCGTTTGATTGATGGTTCGCGTGTTAATAGTCGTCGGGTTTCCGAGGTGTCCGCGGAATTCATGCGCACCCAGATTTTCTCAGTTTTGGCCAATTCCATGGAGTATAGCAAATTTTGAAGTATTTGAAACTATCCACGGAAATTCGTCCTGTCCGGATTTTTTCGGTCTTCTTGTCTGGTTTCATTTCTTCGATTCTTCAAGGCTAGGGCTAATGGGGTAAAGTGCTAAATGATGATGATGATTTCTTGTTGCTAATGGATGAATTTCATGATAATATTGTAATCTTCTGTCCGTACTAATGATTTATATGGCGAATGATGTCTTGGCGGCAGGAATCCGTCTGGCTCGGATTTCTCTGAAATTCTGCCTCGACTGGATTTTTTCGGATTTCTCTTTTTTTCCAGATTTTCAAGGATTGGTGATTTTTGATGGATCTTTATTGCTTCATGTGATTTTATGCTAACCCTTAGATTGGAATATGTGTGATAATTGGATGCTTATGACCCTCTTTTGTGAATGCAGGCCGAATCAAGCAAGTCTGCTGCAGGAAAATCTAAGGGAGATACAGAAGGATCTTCCATCACAGAGGCAGAAAGATTAAGACTAGATACTAAGAGTCAACTGCCTGATAGCAAAGTATCCTCTGTGTGGTCTGAGGTTTCGAACACCAATGTTGGAGCATGGAGATACGAGGAGTTCAAAGAGAGAACAGCTCAGAAGGATCTGTCGGCCTTAAGACAAGGAATGATGAAGTCTGGACTAGTCCATGTGGTAGGGTTCCCTCCTACAATTCAATGCTATGAGTTAATACTTGAGTGTGCCCGGAAATATGATTTTGACACACAGAGGGTTGTTAGTACCAAAGGAAGAGTCCTAGAAAATTTTAATCCTATTTTTATTTCCCAAGCCTTTGACATGCCGGATTTGCCATATGTGTGCGCCTTAAACATGGATCTAGCTAGAACCTACTATGAGAATGAGCCCACCAAAGCTCAGCAGATGATTAATTCTTGGTTGGAAAAGCCAAAGTCACACTACTCCAAATTGCCCAAGCAGTTGCACAGGGTTAAATTCAGGTCAGATATATATGATGCAATCACATTCTTGAGCAGAGTAGCAGGATTAAAGAGTGTTGGTGTGTTAGAAAACTGGATGGTCCATGTGATTAACAATATTGAGCAGGGTACCAATTACCATTGGGCAGGACTTATTAGTGTTGTGATTGATAAGCAATTAAGAGATGTCCTAGAAACAAAGAAGTTAACCATGTCTTCCTATGTGGTGTATGTGTTAGCTAGATTCTACCCGTACAGGGGTTTGAATCCACAGGGGACATTTGGATAAGATATAGTCTATGAGATATACCCAGAATTACACCTAGGACATCAGAACTATAGAAGAGCAAATGATGCATTCACAATGCATATAACTAGGATGCTTCAAAATGTGGAGCATGTGAGATTGTCAGATGGAGCAAAGGAGTTGATAAAGAAATATGGAGCCTGGTTCATTCAGTTTCCCACCTTCTCTTACATCAGAATTGATGGATACCCAGCTGCTCCATACAGGTTACCCAGGTACCCAACTGATCATATTGTATTATTGGAAGTTGTGGGATAGGTATGGGAATTTGATGCAATTGTCAAAAGGGCAAAGCATAAAATAGGTTTTGGTGGGGATTTCCCTCTTAGAATCGACATAGCATAAGTGTGCCCTTCCATCCAATCAGCACATGTGGCAAAGGATGAATTGGCAACTCATGGTTTCTCCTTCCACTCCAAGAGGACAAACTTTGATATCACCGGGGAAGCACAGAAGAAGGCCACCAAAGAATACCGTCATAAGGATGACCCAGAAGACTATTGGGAAAATATCAAAGATGATTTTGAGGTGAGGAAGAAAAGGTACTCTAGGCTTCCTGTTGATGTGATTAGGCAATACAATGTCAAGTTAATCCCTGACCAGCTAGAGGATGATGGAAACCTAGTGCAAAATCATGCATATGAGTCCGTTAAGGATAGACCAGTTGGGGAGGTCAACTGGAATGATGATGAGGTCACTGAGTTGGAAGATCTAATGGCCCCTGTCATGAGATTTACCACTTCATGGTTGAAGCATAAGGTTTGGGAGTGGGAAAGTGAGAAGGTACCTTGTACCTTTAATTTGATGGGAAATCTCAATCCTATGTCCACTTCAGAAGAATCCGGGGAAGATGACCCCAAAGGGAAAACTAAAGGGAGCTCACCCTTCAAAATTAAAATCAGGGGTCCTCAAGAAAGTGAGCCGGAACCAAAAAGAAAGCCAAAGGGAAAGAAAAGGAGCCGAGCTTTGAAAATAGGCAAGTCTTCTAAATAAGAGGAAGTTGAAAAAGCAGAAGAAGAAGATGCTCCTCAACTGCCAAAGAAGACGAGGACCACTAGGGTTTCAAAGAAGAAGGGTCAGGATACCTCTAAAGACGAGACTCTGATTGTTGATGTAGAGAGTTCAGGGGAAAAGAAAAAGGTTTATTTGAGGAGATCAAGGACTCCATCTCCTAAGGAGCCGATACAAAAGATGGATCCTCTTCCAAAGATACCCACTGTGGAACAACCTAGGGCTACTTCTCCTTCGCCAAGCATGCATGAACAAGAGACTCTTGAGGAACATGAGACTAGTGGAGAGGCAGAACCTTTCAAGGAAGGAGAACTCTTTGGTGCAGAAGCCGAGTTTGAAGTTGAAGAGATAGAAAAGCACCCTTCTCCGCTAGTGCAATATGAGGATTCTTCGGAGAGCAACAAAGGCAACAGATCACCTGAGAAGGAGAATATCCCTGTTAGAACCCCATCACCGGTGTAGGAAGAAGAGATTGAAATAGGTGATCAAGGTGAGCCGTCTCCTGGAAAAGGAAAAGATGAAACACCGGAAAAACATGAAGAGGTGAAGACAGATGAAATCCAGGTGGAACCTGCTGTCCTGGATTGGTTAGAAAAGGAGATCACAAGAAAGAAACAGGTCGTTGTTGAAGACACTCCTCTGGATTGGGATGAGATGTTATCAAGGATTGGCAAAGGGAAGAAGAAAAAGATGGCTAAGGTAGTTTCAAGAATAGAAAGGGATGAAGTGAATAACAGAGTTATCCATATTGCCACTCCTGTTGCTGATAAGAGTAAAGAAGAGGTCACCGGAAAGGATTACAATGTGCAGACCATCAACCTTGGGCCAGCTTCTGTAGAACAAGACATTGAGGAGTATGAGGGGTCCAGTGCAGTAATAATTGGGAGACTAAGGAAAGAAACTCAGACCAAACATGAGCTTAGGAAGGAAAATGAGAGGCTCAAGAAGTGTCTAGAAGATGTAATGAAGCCTCTGCAATCTCTCCACCCCTCTTCCTTTGTTACTCCTGGTTTCTTGCCCAAGGAAACTATTTTCGAGATTGAAAAGATGAAGACTTCTACCCATACTGCAATGGATTGGTTGAAGGATGTGCAAGTAAAAGGAGATAATGCAATAAAGGATGTCCTTTCGGTTGGAAAAGATGCAGTCAGAGCCAAGGATTTGTTGGAGCAGGTGTTATCCCATGACAAGGAGGATGTGGACCTTCTGTTGCAGAAATTCAGAGTGATCATGGAATATGGTAAGGATCAGTTGGCTGTAGATGAGATTCTTCCTTCCTCCAGACTTAGTGAACCTTGGGAATGGTTTGAGGCTTTGCAGATTCGGCAAAAGGCTATGAGGAAGATTCATAAATGAAGGAAGCTAATAGATAGTGATTTGACTGGAGTATATGATGGTTGCATCGCATTTTTTGAGATTATGACTGGCAGGAGGAAAATTTCTCCTAAGTACCTGAGCCTGGAACAATTAAGGGAATGGTGGCATGATGTTTATGCCCCAAATTCTGAGAATGTCATAACAGGGCACTAGTTGGATGATGCAGCAACCTATCTGGCAGTGATGGATAAGTATCAAGCCCACAAAGGTGATTGGAATAAAACTGTTAAACAGTCAAAAGAGGAGATTGGCTCCATTGAATGTCGGCTTAGGATCTTGCCTTTGCCACCTGTTATTGAGTTGGATAAATTGCTTTTGAAGGTTCGAGATCAGAATAAGGGTAAGGGAGGTGGTAATTAATGCCAATTTTGAGATTTATGCTTCCCTATTATCATAGGGCATGTATTGATCTGGGCTACATTGGGGAATGTGTCTAGGCCAACCTTGATGATGTACCGACATTTAATGTGTGCCTTACTTTTAAATTCCTAGGGCTGACTTGTTTTGGTTGATTTATTTTTATAAATGGTTGGCTGGGCCGACATTGTCTTGAGAATTTTCTATAAAGGGCATTCTTGCCTCATTGTAATATATAGATGAAAGAGAATAGAAGAGTAAGAGTCAGGGTTTAGAACTTTTTGCAGAATTTAGTTTTTGAAGTAAATATTGTAACAAAATAGTGGAATTGTTGCAGCATTTTGGTGATCTAATACAATTGAAGACATTGTGGTTTTCCTGGTGAAATCTCTTGTGTTAGTTTATCTTGCATGGTTCCTGTTGTTTCATCTTTCAAATTGCTTAAGGATTTAGCATTTAATGTTTCAAAGTTGGATTAGTTTGGTGAATGATGTTCATGATTTCATATTTGGAATGTTTGTAGAAATCTCTGGTCTATACTCCCAGCAACTATCTGATTGTAGTAGGCTGGTGAAGTCAACCTGGACCATATATCTATTTTGTGCTTAGTTCGATTGTGGATGAATGTCTATGATTTTAAAATCTATATGCCTTAGAATATTGCACCGTTCTTATGATATTGCACTGAGGGTTAAGCAAGAATTGGTTATTTGAGATTGGTCAATTCCTAATATCTGTCATTTGCATGATTCATCTTAGAAATAGTTTAGGTTTCATTGCTTCTCTTGCACTCATCTTTTGCCGTTTCTTTATTATTTGGTTAGATTTAGGACTTGAGATCGTCATATTGTAAGATTTGATATCTGATAGATTGGAAAGATATAGTCTGCTTGTAGTAAGGTCCGATTTGTGATTACCAGCATTTTCTCATTTTATCTGAGCTATTTATGCATTGTCATGACCTGACACCCGAGAGACCTTGGGGTGATTTTTAGTGATTTATTGTTGAAGATTACCTTTCAAGAGAGATAGAATATTGTATTATGTCTGAGTTGTTGCTGTGCAAAAAACATCATCAACAGATTGGCGCTAGAAGGAGGGCCTGAATGAGCACACTAGATCATTTCTTGAAGGCCATCTCTCTAGAAAGATATAGGAGAAATACCAGATCTACCCCAGGAGAGGAAGATTTATAGGAATTACAGTTCCCCACTAGGTCAAGGAGGACTCAAGAAAGGGGAGAATCATCATCACCCATTCCTTCACCAGCATCATCCACATCTTCACATCCAGAAGTTGAAGCCATACCCATCCCTGAGGCAGTTCCCATTCAACAACCTCAGCCTAACGTTAACCAACCACAACCACCTCCCCCACTTTTACCAATGGCTTTCCTAGCTAATAATCCATCACCCTTATTTTTCAATGCTTACAATGTAATTTCCAAAAACCCTGAGCACTTCTGTTCAAAATTCCATGTTAATGACCCAAACAGGACTGCAAAAGAACATATAAGGATTTTCCAGACCTGTCTCAAAGAGAGAGGGATTGTTCATGAGGATGTTGCTTGTAGGTTGTTTCCTTATTCACTAGGAGAAGAGGCCTTTTACTGGTACAATCATCTCCCTTCTGGTTCAATTCTTAATTGGAATGACCTTGAGACTGCCTTTTTACAGAATTTTAGAATACCCATCAGTGCTAATGAGTTATATCTGCAATTCACTAAAGTCAAGAGAGAGGTTAATGAACCAATATCCAGTTTCAATAATAGGTTTCACCGTGTGTACACCAGACTTCAAGATCCTTATGTTTTGGATAACAATATAGCCCTGGGAGTTTATTACGAAGCATTGGATAGCCTTACAGCAACCTTTCTGAAGTGGAGACCCAACCCTCTAGCTAACCTAACTGATGCCTATACAGAAGTTGTTAAGCTTAGCACAGATCTGAGGCAACATGTGACTGGACTGTTGCCTTCTTTAGGACCAGCTGCACATCCCAATCAGGTTCAGGTAGTAAATCAGGCGCTTACCAACCATACCCCAATCATGAATCTAGTGCCTCAACTACCTTTGGTGCCACACCCTGGTCCTCCCATGAGCCAGGTCTCCCCTATGATGAATTTTCCCCAGCAGCAAGTTAACCAGCCCATGTATCAGCCATAGCCAAATTGTTTCCCTACTTATCTGCAAAATTATGAGGTGTTGCATCAGTCTATGGGATCTACTACAATGCCTATCCCTTCTTAGAATAGTCCAAACTAGATCCCTTATCGAGATCCAAATAAGGAGAGGATTGATGAAATGGCTGAATAGATAAAGAAGCTAAATCTAGAGGTAACCTACCTAAGGAATCAAAATAGCCAATTACAAGCTACTCAGAAGAATATACAATCCAATCAGAATAGGGAATTTCCACAAGGGAAGAATTTTGATAAACGACAGCGTAATGAGAGAGGATTCCACAATGACAGAGGATATAATCAGGATAGGGGTTACAACAATGACAGAGGCTACAATAATGATAGGAGACAAAATTTTGATAGAGGACAAAGTAGTGGATCAGGATTTGATAAGAAGCAATCACAGGGACAGAGCAGAACATGGAATACGGGACCTAATAATGGAGGAGTCCCCACCCCATTGGATCAGCCAGTTAATCAAGTTGTCAACCAATCTACAAATCAGTCAGTCAGTCAAGACAAGCCTCCCAGTGGTGTATATCTGGCTGAAGCAGCCCTGTCAAGGTGGTGCAGGCTTCATAAGACAAGCCAGCATTCAAAATTAGAATGTCCAGAGTTCCAAACCGTAGCTTCCATTTTCCAGTATGAGGTGGAGAATAATGCAAATGGACAGGATATTGTTCCCTCCAGCCTTTATGATTCTCCTGTGCTGGTATTAAATCACGCTCCCTTCCCAGCAAGTAAGGAAAATGTACCAGGGGAGGAATCTGATTCTTAGGAGGGGAAAACAGATCAAATTTGTAATGGGGATGAAGTGGCTTAGTTATTCAATGAAGAAACAATGAATGATAATGGCCCACTCGATCAGGAAGAAGCTTATGTTGAAGAGGTACAGATGTTCCAGAGGCAAGGTTTGAGAGATATGCCTCATAGGCGCCCACAGGCTGGGGGACCTTTCACTACTTCTATTCCTCCTAATAATTTCAATACCCCTCCATATCCTAATGCTAGTAATAATCCATCCTATCCGCATGTGTCAAGGCAGTACCTTTCGAAGGAAAGACAAGTTCAAACTGACCCACAAAAGGAAAAGGTTGTTCAAGCAGGTAGAGACAAGGTGGAGGAACCTTTTAGGGAAGTCTCCACTAATATGAGCGAGGAGCAAATGGCTTCGTATGTCGTGGAGGAGTTTAAAAAATTGAAGGTAAATCTTTCAGCATTTGAATTATTAAGGTTCCCTCCCATTAGGAAGGCAGTTTTAGGTACTTATGATGCATATCCTGTGTCTTTGGATAAACCTTCTAATGAGCATAATAGCAAGATTTCTAGTTCTCAGTCTATGAAAACACAAGATCATGCACACACTCGGACTGACTTTCCCCCTGGAGACAAAGGAAAGGAAAAGGACAAGACTCAAGTGGCTCAAGTAGATATTCAGCCAACTTTGTTCCAAGGGAAGACAGAAACCCCATCATTTCTGATCTCTATGTGCATATTCGGTAAGAATCTACATAATTGTTTACTAGATTCTAGTGCTTCCACCAATGTGATGTCGTTTGGAGTTTGTAGAGCTTTAGGGATTACACGTGCTAACTCTCAGAAGAAGGTGACTCAATTGGATAGAACTAAAGTAAATATAGTGGGAGAATTAAACATGATTCACATGCAGATAGCTTTGGACCCAAGGATTCAACAGGTTATCAATATTTAAGTAGCTGATATCCCAGATGTGTATGGTTTGATTCTAGGAAGAGATTTTACTAAGGCTTTGAATGGTTATGTGTCTACTAATCACTCTCACATGTGGCTTCCCTAGAAAGGAGTGCCCAATCATATCAGAATTGAGAGAGAGCCAAGAATTAAATACATGATTACATAATATCAAAAGACTTCAACAGAAGTTCTGATATTAGAAGTTGGCATGGGAAATTATATGTTGTCGACATAGTATGAGTCAGACTCAGAGGAGGTATTGATGCTACATACGATGCTTATTGATGTAGAAATAGGATCCAGCCATGTTACTGTTTTGACAAAATCAATGGAGGAAGAAGGGGAAACTGAAGATAATCAGATCAGCCTATTAGACAGTTTCCAGGAATTCATCAAGCAGTGTGTTGAAAATCAAGTCCACATAGGCAGAAAGACAAGATTTGAAGAATTACTCTTACCTAATTGGTGTAGAGTTCATAATGCTTCCTATTCAGAGTTGGAGTGTTGCTTATGTCAGACAGCAGTAGAACAAGTACAGAAATGCCTAAATCCAACCCAGGCTATTAAGACAGATGCACAAAACCCTCCAGAAGGATATCAAGGAAAGAAACCTATGCTGCCTGAGGAACCGTCTAACAGTCAAGGGTCCAAAGAAGTAATGATAAAAAGGACCGCCACTGCTGAATGCTGGACTCTCAGATTTGATGGATCCAAATCCAAGCATGGAGCTGGGGCAGGGTTTGAACTAATTAGCCCAAAAGGTAAAAATTTCTTTGCAGCCCATAGGCTTCAATTTCACTGCACAAATAATGTAGCAGAATATGAAGCGTTAATTCATGGACTTCTTATGCCACTTAAGAAAAAGGTTAAGATTCTGCAAGTTTTTGGTGATTCTAAGTTAGTAATTAAGCAAGTAAGGAGACAATATTCATGCCACGATAGAAGAATGACTAATTATAGGCATAGAGTGTGGGACCTCATTGAAGGATTTGATGCCTTCAATATTCAACTAATACCACAGCAGAAGAATCAAACTGCGGATTCTCTGGCTCAAGCAGCAAGTACTCTGCAGCCTTTATCTTTGTCAGGTTTGAAGAAGTTCACTGTAGAATTGACTCTTGGCCATCGATTCCAGATAATGTTACTAACTTTCAAGTATTTGAAGACGACAAGCATATTCTGGACTTTATCACAAACACAGACGTTTTTGCCTCTCAAATCATTGATGAAATAGAGCTCCAGGAAGCAGAACTGGATTTGGAAGGAGTGATGAATCTGAAGTCTAATACTATTCCAAGGGGAATGGTATAGTTGGAACGAATTTTTGATATGGATAAGATTAAAGATCAAGAACAATAATCAAAGAAGGAGTCTATCAATGGACAGTGTGATACTTACAATATTGGAACTGACAATAACGCCAAGAACTTATTTATTGGCAAAGTATGCACTCTAGAAGAAAGACAAGAAATAATTGCAGCATTGCATAGCTTTCCAGATATTGTAGCCTGGAGTTACGAGGATCTGAAAACTTATGATACATCAATCATAACACATACTATACCTCTAAAGCCAGACGCTAAACCTTTCAGGCAGAGACAGAGACCAATCAATGCATTGTTGGAACCACTTATATAGAAAGAGGTTCAGAAATTGCTATCTGCCATAATCATATTTCCCGTTAGGCATTCAACATGGGTGGAAAACCTAGTCCCAGTAAGGAAAAAGAATGGTGAAATTAGACTCTTTGTTGATTTCAGGAATTTAAATAGATCGTCAGAAAAGGACAACTATCCAGTTCCTTCACTAGATGAAGTACTTCAAGTAGTTAATGGATCTCAGATGATGTCTTTTTTGGATGGTTATTCAGGGTACAATCAAGTAATGGTTCAATATGAGGACAAGCATAAGACTGCTTTCACAATGAAATGGGGTACCTTTGCCTACAGAAGGATGCCTTTTGGACTCATTAATGCAGGAGCTACATTTCAAAGGGCTATGGATATTGCCTTTAAAGATATCATAGGAAAATGCATCATTATTTACATGGACGACCTGACTATTTTTTCAAAAAATAGAGGGGATCACATCTCAGATTTGCGCAAAGCGTTTCAAAGGTGCAAAGAATTTGGCATATCCTTGAATCCTAAAAAGTGTATTTTCAGAGTAACAGAGGGAAAGCTACTAGGACATGTGATATCAGAAAAGGGAATTGCTATTGATCCAAAAAGAGTGGAAGCTATACTGAAGATTCAACCACCTGCTAGCAAAAAGGAGATGAAGTCCTTATTTGGCAAGATCAATTTCGTCAGAAAATTCATTACTGGATTTGCTGAAATTGTCAAACCACTGAATGTAATGCTGAAACAGGATGCTAAGATCGAATGGACTACAAAAGCAAAGGAGGCATTTGCAAAAATCAAAAGAGCCATTGTTGATGCTCTAGTATTGGTAAGCCCTAATTATAGTAAACCCTTTCACATCTATTCCTTTTCTTCGGACCATTCATGTGCAGGAATGCTAACTCAAAAGCCTGATGAGGGAAATGAGCATCCCATTTCCTTTATGAGTGCCCCATTAAAAGATGCTGAGCTGAGATACTCAAGTGTAGAAAATCGGGCATACGCTCTAGTTAGAGTAGTGAAGAAATTCAGACATTATATCCTTAGGAATAAGGTTTATGCAATTGTCTCAGATTCTGCAGTCAAGTTGCTTTTAATGCAAGATGAATTAGGTGAGCGTAGAGCTAAATGGGTGACAATGCTATAGGAGTATGATATTGAGATCTAGCCCATGAAGCTGGTAAGAGGGCAAGGACTTACTCAGACTATGGCTGAAATAGGTCCTGAATTGACTGTTCAGAATTATAATGTCGAAGAAGTTTCTCCTGATGGTTGGTATGATGATATAGTTTATTACTTGTTGAACCAACGATCTCCATGTCATTTTAATGTTGTGCAAAGGAGGGCTCTATGATTAAAAAGTGAAGGTTTCATGTTAAAGGGAGCTATTCTGTACAAGAAAAATCATGAAGGCATTTATTTGAGATGTCTCGGGAAATAGGAAGCCGAAAGAGTGATGAATGAATTTCATGAAAAATATGGCACTGGCCAGGGTTCTGCAATTGCCACAGCAAATCAGATTTTGAGGGCAGGATATTACTGGCCCACATTGTTCAAAGACGTTCACCATCATGTCAGGACTTGTCACACCTGCCAGACTGCAGCAACAAAGGAGAGGTATGCAGCACTTCCACTCCAACCGGTCACTGAGGTAAGACCTTTTGCTCAGTGGGGTATGGATTTCATAGGCCCCATCAACCCACCATCTTCTATAGGACACAAGTACATTCTCACTATTACTAATTATTTTACAAGATGGACTGAATCATTTGCTTGCAGGCAATGTACATCTGAGGTAGTGATTGATTTTCTAGAATCTGCTATTCTTAATCGATTTGGATGCCCCATCGCTGTTGTCTGTGATAATGGTCCTACTTTTGCATCTTTAAAATTTTCAAATTGGGCTTTTAATCATGTCATTATTGTGAAATTTGCATCCAATTATTATCCTCAGGGTAATGGCTTAGCAGAGTCCTCTAATAAGAACTTATTGACTGTCATCCGTAAGCTGTTAGAAAGGAACCCAAAAGACTAGCATACCCAGCTTCGGTTTGCTCTCTGGACAGATTGTACAAGACTTAAGTCATCTATTGGAACATCTCCTTATCACTTAGTATATGGTCTAGAGCCAGTATTCCCTATTCAACTCAAGATCCCAACTTTGCAGTTTATAAATGAGTTTTATGATGAGGGGTACAGAAGGGAGGATAGGTTAACAGAACTATTACACCTTGAGGAGAAACGAGACAATGCCCTTGAGAATTTTGCCAAACATCAGGGGGTAGTTAAGAGGTGGTTTGACAGGAGGGCTAAAGTCAAAGCCTTTAGGATTTCTGATCTTGTCTTATACTAGGATAAACCTCATGATCAAAAAGGGAACCATGGGAAGTTCGATAAACTGTGGCTTGACCCATATCAGATTGCTGAAATACTTGGAGATAATGCCTTCCATCTGAAGACTCTCACGGGAGAAGACATTCCACTGCCTGTCAATTGGCAGTATTTAAAATATTATTTCCAGTCCTAAGTTGTTTCCAGCTTCCTGCTTTGTATATAGTTAGCTTAAGTTGCTTTCTGTTGTTTCACTTTGGTTAGATTAGGTTTCCCTTTTGGTTTGCTTTGGTTAGGTTAGGTTTGCTTTGGTTTGTTTGTTTTGGATGGTTTTGCTCTCGCTCTTGGTTCCTTTTCTTTCTGAGGGTCCCTTGTTGCATTTTTATAACGGTGGTGACAAAGTAGGTCTGATGTTCTTGGTATTTCCCTTACAAACTTCAGTCACCTTTCCAGAATGTCATAGTATGAATTCCCTACCCAATGTCACTTATCCTTGTACTGAGGCAAAGGGTTTTCTAGTCAGTTTGAATAGGAATATATTAGGGTCTTATACTTTCAATTATTAAAGATACCTGAAGTGGTAGACGGTCCTTATGAGGTTTGAACAGGTGAAAAATCCTTTTTCTACTCTAGTGCCACTATGGTTCTCATCCCTGAGTGTGAAATTCATTGTTCACAGGTTGAAGTAGAAGCCGTGAAAAGATAAGAAGTATAAAAAAAAAAAAGAGAGAATATACATATTGAAAATTAAAAGATTTAAATTCAACTCATCAGGGGAATCTGAATATCTCTACCGGGGCTATGGACGCCTGGCTGGCAGTAGAGCTATGTTCAGGAGGATCACAGCGATAACCTCGTCAGGGCTATGGATGCCTGGCTAGCAGCGAGACTCTATCTAGGTTACTTTTATAGTATGTATCTTTATGTAGCATGTTCATACCAAGTTTGGTTCCTGTTGCAACTAAGGGAGGGTAATGAATGCATATGCACACACTTTGACCCTGGTGTAGGAAAGTTTGAATGACTAGGGGGTTTCTTTGCTTTAACCATAGGTAATGGCTAGATGGATGAGTTGAAACCATAAGTTTTGGGTTCTTGATTCTAGTTTGTCATCGAAATGCTCAGGAGCATTTCCCCAGCAGAGTCGCCATTTGTTGCGCAGTTTTGCACACACGCCCCACTTGGAGTAGGGACCCTCTTTTAATGAGGTTTTGGGCCTTTGGTTTTATGAGATTCATCCTTTTAAGGTCTTGAAATGTTGGTCTTGTTGGCTTTGGTCTTGCCTTGAGGCTTGAATTCTTTAAATTGGCTTTTAGTAAAAATCCGGGTTTTGACCCGAATCCGGGATTTTCTGGCTCAAGCGGACTTTCTGGGTTCTTATTCATTGTTCGTTTTCTGCTTATTCTTCTGAATTCGGGTTTCTGCTTGACTCCGGGATTTTCCCGGTTCTGGCAGATTTTCCCAGACTACGTCAAAATCCTTAACTTCATTAAAATCCTGATTTATGCTATATCTGCGGAATTCGCGTTTATCAGGATTTTCCGTGTGTCTTGGTTTTTTTCGAAATTCTTTCCTGGGCTCGGGTTTCTGGATTTTTCAGACATGTCTTGTCACTCATTAATGTTTGAAGTACCTTTGCTCAAACGTGAATATGGATGGATTTAAGGTCTTTTGGGCATCATTTTGATATCATTGTTCACTTGCTTGTTGCTTTAGCGATTGAGGGTTTTCATTCAAACTTCTATCATTAGGTTTGAGCTGTTTGCGTGTGAATTGTTTGGGCACTGGTGTCAGGATTCTCATTGCTAGGGTACACTTGTTTTGCAATCACCTCTTCGAGCTCGAGCCTCATCCATATTGATTCATGGTAAGTTGCGGCTAGCCCTTCCATCTATTTGTGTGATAATTGAATCTTTCCAGCTCGATTGGTAGCCATTTTTGGGTTGGCCTTTACTTGGATTATGACTGTGTATTTATAAAGCTGGGGTTTGACCCATCTTTTCTCGATTGCATCATTCCCACTATGCGTGATTTTGTTTATCAATTGAGTGTCAGATGCATCTTTGTAGTTACGTCTGAATAGGACTTTTCCCCTAGGCACACCATGCGCTATATTTTGTGAAGATTGGGGTTTCAGTTCATTTGCC
Organism: Sequoia sempervirens; assembly: GCA_007258455.2. Classification (NCBI taxonomy): domain Eukaryota; kingdom Viridiplantae; phylum Streptophyta; class Pinopsida; order Cupressales; family Cupressaceae; genus Sequoia; species Sequoia sempervirens. The sequence goes on along the minus strand of VDFB02000015.1, from coordinate 481,763,457 downwards.
CGAATTTGCCAAGGTTTAGTAGGGTTATCGTGATTTCATGATTTATGCTCAGTCCAACCTACTCATACCTTAAGAAAGCCCTGTGTGCTTCGACAGATCGTCTCAATGATAGTGTTCTTTGAAATCTTAAGCTTACCCGGGCTTTCATGGCAGAGGTTTGGTTATGGGATTTAGGGCAACGTTGTTTCAACTTGAAGACTAGTTATTCAGAGGTCTTTTGAAATTCAAATTCATGGGCATTCCGAATTTTTTGATTGACATCGATTTTGGGACCATTAGATTCCAAGTAGAGAAGCTTGCATGATCGTTTGATTGATGGTTCATGTGTTAACAGTCATCGGGTTTTCGAGGTGTCCACGGAATTCCTGAGCACCCGGATTTTCTCGGTTTCAGCCAATTCTGTGGAGTATAGCAAATTTTGGAGTATTTGAAACTGTCCGCGGAAATCCGTCTTGTCTGGATTTTTTCGGTCTTCTTGTCTGGTTTCATTTCTTCGATTTTTCAAGGCTAGGGCTAATGGGGTAAAGTTCTAAATGATGATGATGATTTCTTGTTGCTAATAGATGAATTTCATGATAATATTGTAATCTTCTATTCGTACTAACGATTTATATGGCGAATGATGTCTTGGCGGCAGGAATTCGTCTGGGTCGGATTTCTCCGAAATTCCGCCCTGAAGAGTCCTAGTGAATTTTAATCTTGTTTCTATTGCCCAAGCCTTTGACATGCTGGATTTTCCATCTGTGTGAGCCTTAAACATGGATCTAGCTAGAACCTACTATGAGAATGAGCCCACCAAAGCTCAGCAGATGATTAATTCTTGGTTGGAAAAGCCAAAGTCACACTACTCCAAATTTCCCAAGCAGTTGCACAGGGTTAAATTCAGGTCAGATATATACGATGCAATCACATTCTTGAGCAGAGTAGCAGGATTAAAGAGTGCTGGTGTGTTAGAAAACTGGATGGTCCATGTGATTAACAAGATTGAGCAGGGTACCAATTACCATTGGGCAGGACTTATTAGTGCTATGATTGATAAGCAATTAAGAGATGTCCTGAAAACAAAGAAGTTCACCATGTCTTCCTATGTGGTGTATGTGTTAGCTAGATTCTACCTATACAGGGGTTTGAATCCACAAGGGACATTTGGACAAGATATAGTCTATGAGATATACCCAGAATTACACCTAGGACATCAGAACTATAGAAGATCCAATGATGCATTCACAATGCATATCACTAGGATGCTTCAAAATGCGGAGCATGTGAGATTGTCAGATGGAGCAAAGGAGTTGATAAAGAAATATGGAGCCTAGTTCATTCAGTTTCCCACCTTCTCTTACATCAGAATTGATGGATGCCCGGCTGCTCCATACAGGTTACCCAGGCACCCAACTGATCATATTGTATTATTGGAAGTTGTGAGACAGTTATGGGAATTTGATGCAATTTTCAAAAGGGCAAAGCATAAAATAGGTTTTTGTGGGGATTTCCCTCTTAGAATCGACATAGCAAAAGTGTGCCCTTCCATCCAATCGGCACATGCGGCAAAGGATGAATTGGAAGCTCATGGTTTCTCCTTCCACTCCAAGAGGACAAACTTTGATATCATAGGGGAAGCACAAAAGAAGGCCACCAAAGAATACTGTTATAAGGATGACCTAGAAGACTATTGGGAAAATATCAAAGATGATTTTGAGGTGAGGAAGAAAAGGTACTCTAGGCTTCCTGTTGATGTGATTAGGCAATACAATGTCAAGTTAATCCCTGACCAGCTAGAGGATGATGAAAACCTGGTGCAAGATCATGCATATGAGTCCATTAAGGATAGACCAGTTGGGGAGGTCAACTGGAATGATGATGAGGTCACTGAGGTGGAAGATCTAATGGCCCCTGTCATGAGATTTACCACTTCATGGTTGAAGCATAAGGTTTGGGAGTTGGAAAGTGAGAGGTACCCTGTACCTTTAATTTGATGGGAAATATCAATCCTATCTCCACTTCAGAAGAATCTAGGGAAGATGACCCCAAAGGGAAAACTAAAGGGAGCTCACCCTTCAAAATTAAAATCAGGGGTCCTCAAGAAAGTGAGCCGGAACTAAAAAGAAAGCCAAAGGGAAAGAAAAGGAGTCGAGCTTTGAAAATAGGCAAGTCTTCTGAAGAAGAGGAAGTTGAAAAAGCAGAAGAAGAAGATGCTCCTCCACTGCCAAAGAAGATGAGGACCACTAGGGTTTCAAAGAAGAAGGGTCAGGATACCTCTAAAGGCAAGACTCTGATTGTTGATGTAGAGAGTTCAGGGGAAAAGAAAAAGGTTTATTTGAGGAGATCAAGGACTCCATCTCCTAAGGAGCCGATACAAAAGATGGATCCTCTTCCAAAGATACCCACTGTGGAACAACCTAGGGATACTTCTCCTTTGCCAAGCATGCCTGAACAAGAGACTCTTGAGGAACATGAGACTAGTGGAGAGGCAGAACCTTTCAAGGAAGGAGAACTCTTTGGTGCAGCAGCCGAGTTTGAAGTTGAAGAGATAGAAAAGAACCCTTCTCCGCTAGTGCAATATGAGGATTCTTCGGAGAGCAACAAAGGCAACAGATCACTTGAGAAGGAGAATATCCCTGTTAGAACCCCATCACCGGTGTAGGAAGAAGAGATTGAAATAGGTGATCAAGGTGAGCCGTCTCCTAGAAAAGGAAAAGATGAAACACTGAAAAAACATGAAGAGGTGAAGACAGATGAAATCCAGGTGGAACCTGTTGTCCCGGATTGGTTAGAAAAGGAGATCACAAGAAAGAAACAGGTCGTTGTTGAAGATACTCCTCTGGATTGGGATGAGATGTTATCCAAGATTGGCAAAGGGAAGAAGAAAAGGATGGCTAAGGTAGTTTCAAGAATAGAAGGGGATGAAGTGAATAACAGAGTTATCCATATTGCCACTCCTGCTGCTGATAAGAGTAAAGAAGAGGTCACCGGAAAGGATTACAATGTGCAAACCATCAACCTTGGGCCAGCTTCTATAGAACAAGACATTGAGGAGTATGAGGGGTCCAGTGCAGTAATAATTGGGAGAATAAGGAAAGAAACTCAGACCAAACATGAGCTTAGGAAGGAAAATGAGAGGCTCAAGAAGTGTCTAGAAGATGTAATGAAGCCTCTGCAATCTCTCCACCCCTCTTCCTCTGTTACTCCTGGTTTCTTGCCCAAGGAAACTATTTCCGAGATTGAAAAGATGAAGACTTCTACCCAGACTGCAGTGGATTGGTTGAAGGATGTGCAAGTAAAAGGAGATAATGCAATAAAGGATGTCCTTTCAGTTGGAAAAGATGCAGTCTGAGCCAAGGATTTGTTGGAGCAGGTGTTATCCCAGGACAATTGAGGATGTTGACCTTCTGTTGCATAAATCTAGAGTGATCATGGAATATGGTAAGGATCAGTTGGCTGTAGATGGGATTCTTCCTTCCTCCAGACTTAGTGAACCTTGGGAATGGTTTGAGGCTTTACAAATTCGACAAAAGGCTATGAGGAAGATTCATAAATGAAGGAAGCTAATAGATAGTGATTTGACTGGAGTATATGATGGTTGCATCATATTTTTTGAGATTATGACTGGCAGGAGGAAAATTGCTCCTAAGTACCTGAGCCTGGAATAATTAAGGGAATGGTGGCATGATATTTATGCCCCAGATTCTGAGAATGTCATAACAGGGCATCGGTTGGATGATGCAGCAACCTATCTGGCAGTGATGGATAAGTATCAAGCCCACAAAGGTGATTGGAATAAAACTGTTAAATAGTCAAAAGAGGAGATTGGCTCCATTGAATGTCGGCTTAGGATCTTGCCTTTGCCACCTGTTATTGAGCTGGATAAATTTTTTTTGAAGGTTCGAGATCATATCAAAGATAAGGGAGGTGGTAATTAATGCCAATTTTGAGATTTGTACTTCCCTATGATCATAGGGCATGTATTGATCCGGGCTACATTGGGGAATGTGTCTAGGTCGACCTTGATGATGTATCGGCATTTAATGTGTGCCTTATTTTTAAATTCCTAGGGCCGACTTGTTTTGGTTGATTTATTTTTTTAAATGTTTGGCTGGGCTGACATTGTCTTGAGAATTTGCTATAAAGGGCATTCTTGCCTCATTGTAATATAAAGATGAAAGAGAATAGAAGAGTAAGAGTCAGGGTTTAGAACTTTTTGTAGAATTTAGTTCTTGAAGCAAATATTGTAACAAAATAGTGGAATTGTTGCAGCATTTTGGTGATCTAATACAATTGAAGAAATTGTGGTTTTCCTGGTGAAATCTCTTGTGTTAGTCTATCTTGCATGGTTCCTGTTGTTTCATCTTTCAAATTGCTTAAGGATTTAGCATTTAATGTTTCAAAGTTGGATTAGTTTGGTGAATGATGTTCATGATTTCATATTTGGAATGTTTGTAGCAATCTCTGGTCTATACTCCCAGCAACTATCTAATTGTAGTAGGCTGGTGAAGTCAACCTGGACCATATATCTATTTTGTGCTTAGTTCGATTGTGGATGAATGTCTATGATTTGAAAATCTATATGCCTTAGAAGATTGCACTGTTCTTGTGATATTGCAATGAGGGTTAAGCAAGAATTGGTTATTTGAGATTGGTCCATTCCTGATATCTGTCATTTGCATGTTTCATCTTAGAAATAGTTTAGGTTTCATTGCTTCTCTTGCACTCTCATCTTTTGTCGTTTCTTTATTATTTGATTAGATTTAGGACTTGAGATCATCATATTGTAAGATTTGATATCTGATAAATTGGAAAGATATAGTCTGCTTGTAGTAAGGTCTGATTTGTGATTACCAACATATTCACATTTTATCTGAGTTGTTTATGCATTGTCATGACCTGACACTCAAGAGACCTTGGGGTGATTTTCAGTGATTTATTGTTGAAGATTACCTTTCAAGAGAGATAGAATATTGCATTCTGTCTGAGTTGTTGCTGTGCAGAAAACATCATCAACAATATTATGTTTCTTTGCCTTCTAATTTTGCATTTTAAATGAAAAAAACTTGGTTTTACACCTTATTTAAGTCATTTAATCCTTGATTTTTTTCTCCAACAGATTTATTTAAAACTATAGACACCATCCAATTGAGTACAATGTTGGGAATCAATGTGAATGATTCTCATCAAGAAATTAGACAAGCTTTGAGATTGAAGGACCCAAGCTCTTTGTAGGTTTTCAATGAAGATTTAATTAGCCACTAATAGGAACAATAAGAAAAAATAGAGATAGAGGGAAAATAAGATTCAACTATTGGTCCATTTTATTCAATATAAGTTGTATTTTAAATCATTATGTGTTGTTTTTATAACAACAAATATATTTTTTGTGTTCAACTATTAGTCCATATGTGTTGTTTTTATAAAATAGAACACTCAAAAAAAAACTTTGAAGTTCCATCACTACCCATAAGGGTAGAGGGTAGAGTGTTTATTAAGGGTTAAGGGTTTAGGGTTTAGGGTTAAGGGGAGACAGATAGAGGGAGTGAGTGAGTGATAGAGAGACCTAAGGGAGGGAGAGGGTGTAGGATATTGAAGATACTTGAGAGAGAGAGGGAGGGAGGGAGTGGGAGATAGATAGAAGGAGGGAGGTTTAAGGGTACAGGGTAGATGGTTTGAGGGTTTAGAGTTTAAGGGTTTAAGGTTAAGGGTGGAGGGGATAGAGATAGAGGGAGTGAGTGAGTGAGAGAGAGACCTAAGAGAGGGAGAGGGGGTAGGATATTGAAGATAGTTGAGAGAGATAGAGAGAGGGAGGGAGTAGGGGAGAGAAAGACCTAAGAGAGGGAGTGAGTGAGTGAGAGAAAGACCTAAGAGAGGGAGAAGGGGTAGGAGGGAGAGACTTGAGAGAGAGACCTGAGAGAGGGAGAGAGGGTAGGAGGGAGAGACTTGAGAGAGATAGAGGGTAGAGGGTTTAAGGGTTTGGGGTTTAAGGGTTAAGGGTTAATAGTTTAGGGTGTAGGGTTATGGGTAGTGATGGAACTTCAAAGTTTTGCTACTTAGGTGTTCCTATTTTATAAAAACAACACATATGGACTAATAGTTGAACCACAAAAAATGGACCAATAGTTGAACGCTATAACTTTTTGAAAATCCTTCATTTAATGGGAGAAAATACATATGTATTTATTGTACTCACCTTTTATATTTGCTTAATAGGACAAATATTAATATAAGAATTATCAATGCTTATCTTGTGATGGAACTTCAAATTTTGTTCCTAATGTTTCACTCATGCCCTACCTTATGTCACTCTGCTTTCATGGTGTTGGAAAATTTCTTAGGGCTGGGGTTTTACTTTTGTCTTCATCTTAAACCCTTGTGTTTACGTAATGCCTTGGTCGGGATCTATTTCACCGTTACCTTTTTTGAAGGGTTTTAAAAACATCTTATGCGCATCGTTCTATCTAGGCCTGGTCCCTTTGATCTTAATATTTTATTTCCTCTGCGGGTTTTATTTTCCTAAGTCCTGGTTGGCCCTGTGCTGAACGCTTTTAAAAAAACTTATGTCATTGTTTTCCATCCACCTAGTAATGTCCCCTTGCCCTTTAATGAATGTTTTATTTTTTAGAAAGATGAAATTCGTGCTGTCGTCGATCAAAATTCCTTCAAGATCAATGGTTGCCCGCCATCCCGTGATTGGGAATTGTAGGATGGCGATATCGCGGGTGGGCGACTCTTGTCCCATCTATGGATCAAATTTGTGCAACTATTCATCAACTGTCCTTTGATCTGAGCCGTTCCCCGCCATCCTGCGATGGTGCTTTGGTTGATTGCGAAATCACGAGCGGCTGCCATGTGGACTGTACAAGGTGGGGCCCGAGGAAATTTTCCATTCGCCTAGTAATGTCCCCTTTCCCTTTAATGAATGTTTTATTTTTCAGAAGGATGAAATTCATGCTACCGTCGATCAAAATGCCTTCAAGATCAATGGTTGCCTGCCATCCTATGATCGGGAATTGTAGTATGGCGATATCGTGGGCGGGCGACACGTGTCCCATATGGGGATCAAATTTGTGCGACTGTTCATCAACTATCCTTTGATCTGAGCCATTCCCTGCCATCCCATGATGGTGCTTTGGTTGATTGCAAAATCACGGGCGGGCGCCACGTGTCTCATCCGATGAAGCCTAAAGAGTAAAGGAAACACTAGCAGGATTTAAATGTATTAAGGGGCGGATTACTAAAGTGTTCTCGAGATGCACATGTTCTAAATCCACGGATATGTTATAATCTCACTAGAAAAGATGCTCGAAGGTTAACGACATGGTTGGCGACTGTGTTAAAGGAACGAGATCAACGGTGCCCACTATCCCATGATCAGTGATTACAAGGATCGTGATATCACGGGCGGGTGCCACATGCCCTTCATAAATGATGAAATCTACAGGACCATTGATGAGTTGTCTCTTCAAGATTGATAGTGTCTGCCATCTCGCGATTAGGAATTTTGGGATCACGATGTTGCGGGTGCCTGCCACATGTCTCATGCAATGAAGCCTAAGGAGTGAAGAAAGCGTTGCTGGTTTTAAATGCATTACGAGGCGGATTACTAATGCGCTTGTAAGATGCACATGTTTTATTTCAACGCAGATGTTATGATTTTAAGGGAAAAGCTACTCGACAATTAAAGGAAAGGACGGCGACCATTTTTGAAGGAAAAGGCTTTATGGTAAAAAGATCAATGGTGCCTGCCATCCCGTGATGATAAATCAAAGGATTGAGATATTGCGGGCAACTGCCACGTGGCATTCCTTCGCAGCGTATGACATAGTGGGCCCCTTTATTGCCGTGTTGGCAATTATGTCAGCCTGTTTTGAAGATGGTCATCGATGATTTGATCAAACTGAAGATCAATGGCTCAAATTTAAATATGTATAAAATTATGGTTGGAGCCATTCATGCAGCCTGCGAGTGAGCTTTAATGGCGGATGAGACATCCACTGGCAGAATTTGATCGACATAAAATCAATTTACTTGTCTCATTTGTATCACAAAGCATCTAAGTATTTCGTGAAAACAGTTTTAGAGCCAAAGGTGAAATTGTGAGTAGCTGCTACCAGAAATTGGAGTTTGTGCGAAAAAAGCCATGAATTAATTTGCTTTGTTTCCCAGTCATTCTGTACCTAAATTTGGGAAAGGTTACGCTATGCTTGTCACTGAGTTCATTAAAATATTTTGTTAGGGCTATTGCTTAATCATAAATTATGAGGAATTGCGATATTTTTACTCTGTAATTTCTTATCTCTGCTTAGTCATAGCCACTTCAAGTGTAACATTGTAGTGAGGCCCTAGTTTGTCTAAAATGGTGCCAACCAAGCAGCACTATGGCCAAATTGAGTATTTGAAAAGAAACTTATACGATGATTTCCTAGATCAATTTCCATTATCAACAAATGAGAGAAGGAAAGGTTTGG
>VDFB02000015.1:481687733-481754901 GCA_007258455.2 Sequoia sempervirens | reverse complement strand
TGCAATTATTGCAAGGACAATAACATTTCCCATCACTCTTTCTTTTCAATCTAGCCCACAATCTATCAAGTGTCTCTTCATTTTGTTCTGGACTAATATTATCTAACATGATTTTTCTTTGTCAAGCTTGACTATTTCGATCTTCAAAAAATATCAAACTCACACTCCAATAATTTTTATTCATAGACAGGTAACATAGTCTAATAATTTTGATATTTTACACCAACAAAATTTGTCATGCAACCACCCCTGCAAAAGAGTAGTCTGAAGTTAATGACCCCAAAAAACACTTTACAATGCTATTTTCAAAACTTATTAAATTCTTATTTTACTTTGATTTCCAACCGTTAAGACTCCTAAAATCATATATTGAACTTGATCACAAAATTCCTACAACAATGGAGGTAGCGAGCTAGTAAGAGCAAGTGACCCATTCCTAAGGAGCAACGAGTCAGAATCATCATTGCTAATGTCAATACGGATTTATCCTTTTAGTTAAAGATGCAATGTGTCACTTCTTATGATGAGCTTATCCCTAGGGCCCTCAACATTGAGAAGAGCCTAATAAAATATAGAAGCATTGGTAAGAGCATGATTAGGGTACAAACCCTAGGCCTCCGTAGAAACATAAACAATAACTATAGCGGATTAGTGAGGTTGCAATACCAGAAAGATTGAGACATTGTAGGTAATAACATCTTGCAATCTAAAGATTGTAGCCAATAACAAGCACACTATGTAGCTTACTGACATTTGTAAATACAATCTACGGTAAGAAGAATGACAGTCACTTGAGATGTGACAGTCAAAAACAGGCTAAGCAGTGACAAGATAATAAAGCTCAAACCTTGCATAGTAAAGTGGAGATTTTAACAGTGAGTTTCCTTACCCCCTTGCTGACCTTAAGGGTTTTTCAAATGCTTTTGATAGTGTTAGAAAAGGCAAATGCAATCAGGGAATGACTGTCCAAATGAAGTAATAGTGGTAATAATAGGTTCAATGTTTCTTCTTAGCCATTAATATTGTATAATGGAGTTAGTGGATTGCATGTTTGAGCAGTGTTTTGAGACTCACCAAAGATGGGAAAATAGTGAATAATACCTTGTGGACTGTGAAGTAGTGTCAATAAGGTTAAAAGATCTTAAGAACTACAATACCATGAAACAATGATTCCCCTGTAGTAAGTAGGCAGTCTATAGGGCATAGTTTGATTTTATAGAAGGATGCTCATGAAAGGAATCTTCAAGTGATAGTGAGTGAGCTGTTTGAGATTACAGCTGAGGGTCACGATACTGATCTTAAAAGAGGAAGTTAACAAAGCAGTAAATGTGCAAGAAAATCAAATCGTACACAACAAACAATTCAAAATGTTATCTTACATAATCGCCTTGAGTTTGAAGACAAAAATCTCATTGTATCTTCATGATGAAAGTGGTGAGCTTAATGGTCAATCACTAGCAACCATGATTTTAAAACATGCTATTGTGCTTATGGAGGCAACATTTTAAGCAAGGCAGTGAGTGGTGGTTTGGAACAATGGCAGGTATGGACTCGCTTTATATGCATACTATGTAGTATAGCTTAAGACAATGTTCTTAGAAGAGATTGAAGGTAGATTATGGAACTCAAGGGTTACCATGAAAAGGATTAAAGCAAAGATTGAGATCTATTTAAAAGCCGTGGTCATGAAGATATTAAAGATGTCACATGCAAAAACCTAGTAGCTAGAGTAATGAATACAGTGCCAAAGAGCATAGTGTGCTGGGGTAGATTTAGGAGATCTCCACATTATTTAATTACAGGGAAATACATCATTTATTTATTTTTTTAATTAAAAGAAATCATTCTAAACCCTATATAGGATACATTGATACTTCAAAAGCCTCTAAAGGAATTTTAGATTATGCAAATATATGTCAAGTAACATTCATAAGGTTTAGAAAATCTTGATCACACTCTAGAATAGCCCATTAAACATGGGTTGTGCTTGAATGCACTACATAATTTATATAACACAACCACTCTGCATATCAACCAGAGTTATAGGCTCTTTATTGCAGCAAGAGGTAATCACTCTTTGATCATGCTATAATTACATCCTATCCTATTAAATTTGGGACAAACTGAATGCACCCAATGATGATTGACACCTACATTATACAACCTGAATTAACTACATTATATGAGTGCCTCCATTTCTATCACAACATAGCCACATTAAACTTGGGTCACACATGAATGCATCATGTATTTGTTATAGCACAATTGTGCCACATGACCAATAGAGTTATGGATCACATAATTACAGGTCACAAGAATTTGTTCCTGGTTGTGATCTTATGGTGATTCCACACAACAAAATATGGACATGAAATTCAAAACCCTTAACCTCTAAAAATGAAATCTGATGAGATGTTGCTTTAAAATATGATTTTCAAACTTGAACTACAAATCGACTTCACCCGAATTCTGCAAAAGACAATGACTACCCTCAACCTGGCGATATCTTCTTGAATTTTTTTCTAATTTTTCCCAAGAAAATCATCCTTAGTTCTCCACCTGTCTCAAGTAGAGCAAAACACTGTGCAATAAATCAGGCATGAACTCACTTTTCTTTATGTCGGCCACAATTTGATTTTTTTAATTTTTCATGTTTGTCAAAAATTCGACGAAAATATTAGCCGACATTTCGACGAACCCCAGGTTCGTCAAAATTTCGACAAACGTCGGGGATAAACTTTCAAAAAATTAGAAATTACACATCAAATTTTACAAGCACCCGATGAACATCGTATTTTACATATTTTGTTGGTCTGTTTCGTCGTATTTTGCAATCAAATGTATTAGTGACATAGGTGTTATGGATGAAGCAAACATTGAAAGATATCATAGTTTCATATGATGAGCCTATACCTATCATGTGTGACAATACAAGTGCAATCTATATTTCAAAGACTTTGGTAATGCATTCAAGAATAAAACATATCTCAATCCAGTATCACTTTTAGAGAGGGAAAGTTGCAGAGAATGAGGTGAAGTTGGAGTATGTGCATACTAAGGATCAGGTTGCTGATATTTCCACAGGCTATTCCAAAAGTTACTTTTGAGTATCTTTGGGAGAAGTTAGGGTTTATTGCCCCTCCTTCTTTCAACTAGATGCATAAGTGAGTGCATCTGTTCAGGAAGCATTTCAAGATATATCTCTTGGTCCTAGATTGATGCTAAAGGATACCTCTTAGTGGGAGTAGCTACTAGTGGTTGTTGGTTGATGCAATCTGATGGAGCATATTGTGTATTCCTATGGGGGGTGTAGGAAAGTGAGTATGCAAGAAGACAGTTCAAAAGAATGAGTGGTGTATGCAGGTGTTTCCCTTTGTATGTTGTCAAAGGGGGAGAAAAAGTTGAAGTGGTTGAAAAACCATAGTGCAAAATCCGAAATGGTCTGAAGACCATAGGGTAGAAAGTATGGAAATGTGTTGTAAAAGAAACTATGTGTTGTCCTTTGTCATTGATGTCAAAGGGGGAGAGAAAGTTAACTGAAAAACCTTATGAAGAATAGGAGAAAACAAATGCTTGTATAAGGAGGAGCAATGTGCACTGATGTGCAGTATGTGTTGTTAATGTTGTTGTTATTGATGGTTTTTCATATCCAGTGTTTCCATCAATGAAAAAGGGAGAGATTTTTGGAAACTTGTGTTGTCATTAACATCAATAGAATATTGTTGCATTGATTTCAACCCCTGAGGAAGTAAGTGTGTTGGTTGCATTATGTTATTAGTATAGTCACTGGTGTCAACCTCTAATGTAGTAATGATGAGTATGTACTTGTGGATATCAACCTCTTGTGTGGTTGAGATGCTAATAAGGTGTTGCAGATGGTGAGTTGATGTTTGTGGTGCTTGGTTTCCAAGTGCTTTTGAGAAAAATTGAATAAAAGAAAGTTCAGTGTGATAGAGTGGTGTTTAGTGTTTTGCTATGCATTTCTTCATGGTTGAAGATGTGCTCATGCAGTTTGGACTTGATGATTAAGGATGTTATGAGGTGTTATATCCAAAGTTTTAGGTTCTAGATAATACGATAGAAGAAGTTGTGTTCATCAGTGTGTGAACTGTGAAGCAGTGTTGTTTGGGAGAAATGAGATTGCTCTACATGTCTCTGCAGTGAAATTTTTGGTGTTGTGGATTTGGGAATGTGCTTATCATGTTTGTATCTACCTTCCCTTGAAATTTTAGGTTTTGAGTTGTTCCACAAGATTGTCTAATGTGTTGGATGTCTGTGCTAGTATGTATGATTGCACATAATGAAGGTGCTCTTGAGTTTTAGGTTGTTGCAATGGTTGTGCAAAATATTCTAATGGTGCTGGAGTATTCTAAGATGATGTATGAATAGTGTGGAGTGTTGTTGTGTGGTCCATGAGGTGTTTTTAGACCTTGAGAGGTGTGTTTGGTGTTGCTTGTTAGTATTAGTGCAGGTTTGGCTAACCTGGTGTGCTAGCGCTAATTGTGGAGGATAATTGTTGATTGAGAAAGTATTGAGAAGTGTTTTTGTATAGATTTAGGTCCCAAGTAAGTAATGGCATGGTTTGGCTTCACTTCATTAAGGTCGACCTAATTGAGATTGTTTTAGGTCGCAAAGGGTATAAATGCAAGGAGAATTATTGTATGGATGTAGTGTGAAGTTTGTGATGCAAAAGATGCAAAAGTGATTAAGTGTGTTGATCTGAGTGTGAGCCTTAATACTTATGACTTCCTAATGCAGTGAGCATAAGGTGTCTACATTTTAGTCTATTTGATGTGTTGTTTGTGCTTCACTGGAACTGTACCTTCAACATATGAGCCTTTTTTTATCTTTATGGGTGGTGATCCCTTGGCAATGAGCCTTATTGCATTTAGTGTTGCAATACATATAATTAGTGAGCTAATCCTCATTGTGGTTTTTCCCTTCTTGGGTTTTCCACGTAAATCTGGTGTTCTTATGAGTTTGATGGGTTTGTATTATTGTTTTACATGTTTACATTCTAGTAATGCTTGTTAAGGGTTTAAGAACTAATGCAAATCTGAATGTTAATGAGTGTTTTTTATGCTTTAAAAGTATACAACTAATTCACTTCCCCCCTCTCAGTTGTCATGTGCATTCTAATAGGGGGACCCTACTTAGGCACCTTTGACACAACTGAAGATGTTGATAAAAGAAATTTTACAAGACCCTAGCCTACAGAAAGATAAGATCAAATAGAAGGTATATGCAAAATTCCAGAAGAATAATATGGATGAAGTGCAAAATAGTTATGTCAATGTTCAGTCCCAATTGGAAACTCATCTCAAAACAATCAAAGGCACAATAGAAGAAATCAATCAAATGTTCCAAAACTGTCTATAGTGGCCTACCATTGTAGCTTCTACCAAAGCATAGATGAACACCTTAAAGGAACAAATTCTACATAGCTCACAACAATATGATGCCACCAAAGAATTAGATGGAAGTATCCAGGTGAAGATTGAAGGCCTCCATGACCAGTATCAACAACTATAAGATCAAAGGGACAAGATTCAGTGAGTTTTCCATCAGCTCAGAGAATTTTTCCAATCTACGGTTGGCACACCTTTCAAGTATCATCTAAGAGACTCAACAATTCTCCCAAAGCATTCAAATCCCCACCATTATTCCAGAAGGAGAAAAGAAACTAGTACAACTCTCTACTCACATCCATTAGTTGTAGTTGTCAAAGAAGCAGTGAGATGATCACCTCCCTACCCTCTAAGGTATATATTCAAACATTCTACCAGCAAAGAAAAGTTGACTTGAGAACAAGTCAAGGGTTTGAAGAAGGGATAATGTTAGCTAGAAAACAGTATCTAGACATTGGCCTAAAGATATGTAATAGCTAACTGGCTAGAATATTTTGGAATATGAATTTAGGAAGATAGAATGTAATCTAGAGATACTATTGTGAACCAAGATTCTAACACCTGCAAAACACAAGAAACAATCAAGTTATTAGATTAAATTCAAGGTTAAAATCATGATTCCTCAAGAAATTCATTTGAATGTAAAAGAAGAGGAACGAAATGAAGAACACAATAAACTTGAAACAAAATATCAAATCCTATTCTAAAACCAAACAAACTCTCAATCTCTTGAGGGAGTCAGTGCCAATTTGATGTGAAAATTGGCCCTTTCCCAACTCCAATGGTGTGATAAAGATGCTTGATGAAGGATAGATGCTTGTAGTGATGACTTCAATGGAGCTCCATGTTGAAAATCTGCAAAAAAACCTAACTATGCTTGGATGAAATGAATGAAGATTGCTATGAATTTGAGTATAATAACTTTGCTCAAATTGTGGATGGGTCAAATGAAGGATGAGCTCTTCATTTATAGATGAGATTGATTAGAGAAGAGGAAAAAGGGATGAATGTGGTACTAATCTTCAACAAATGAGAAGAAGCCAAATGTCATCATGTGAATGGTTGAGGAATGAGCACATTTTGAAGAATGTGCAAAGAGGGGGGAGATTCAAATTCAAAATATGGCTTGAAGGATGAGTTGAAAGGTGAAGCAAATGCACATGGCTCAAGAAAAGGACATGTAAGAGATTTTAAATGCTTTGTTGGAAGGGACAAGTTCTTTTGGGGGGAGATTTCAAATTTGAGGAATATTCCATCTTTGATGCCTTTTTTGAATGAAAATAGATGATTTATAAATCAATTAAATTGATTTTCATGTGCAAGTTGCAAAATCTAGAGAATTTGAGTGATTAGGATTAGCATTAATCATGATTTGATTAATTTAAATGATGTTAGTTGATTTGACCATTTTGACTTAGATTTTAGTATTTAAATAACTCAAAAATGAGAAGAGAATGATTTAGACCTAGTTAAATAAATATTTTTTATTTATTTAACCAAAGGTGATGTTAGATTAAATTAGATAAATGTTTAATTTATTTAATTTAATTAGATGAACTTTAGAGATTTAATCAAATAATATGGATTATTTAATTAAATAAAGATAGGAAGATGAAATGACCTAGCTAATTACATAGAGACAATGATTTAATTAAATCAAGGGATTTATTTAATTAAAAGAGGAATTATGATGACTTTAATCAAATAAGGCTATTTGATTAAATGGTTAGATAGAGGGATAATTCAGGATGAAGCGATGTTAGTAGATCAAGATCGAGTGTGATATCAATCTGTATATTTTTCGTGTCTATAACTATCTAAGGGTCACGTCCCATATTGTAAATATAAGTATTTAGAAAGATCTATTCACCAGTAGTAGGTAGAAGTAGGAGAGAATAGAAAGAAATAGAAGATAACCTAGAATAGTATAGAAGATTGACTATAATAGAGGTATAAGGAATGTAATGAAGGATTATTGATATCATGAGTATAGAGAACTCTAAACTCTGATCTATCTTGTGTGTATGCTATTTTATTCTGATTTACAACTAATCTTGAATTTGGAATACTTTCTGGTATCGCCTCAATAGGACCTACTCCACGATTACAGACTACAACTAGCATAGATCTTTTGGAGAACAGAACTCTAGTTTGTATCCCTCATATTTCTTGCTAACAAGAGGGTCTAAGGAAAATTGGTAATGGGCTATACAAGTTTTGGAATTGGAGGGTCTAAGGGAAATTAGCAATGGGCTAGGTAAGTATCATTACAACCCAAAAGGAGCCAATTTATTATGCATATATATGTGTGGATATGGGTCTCTCCAAGGGGCTTCCTATGGAGATTTATTTAAAGATCTGTGAGAAGATGAAGGTAAGTAGTTGACTATGAAAGAATTTCCTTTAGGTGTCCTATATGTTACTCCATTGAGCATCTCATCTTTGAATGCCACAAGAAGCTTGTTCATGGGCAAGAAAACCATTCTTCATGAAAGCAATCTACTTGGTAGTCTAATGTTGAGTCTCATCACTATATCATCTCCCTAGATGATAAGTCTTGGTTGTATTCTTCTCAAGCTCTCCTAGACAACATTCACCCATCAAAAGATGATTTTTCATGGGTTGCAATATTCCTCATGTGTTTCTCTTTTAGAGCCAAATGTTTCAGTTGTGCACAATATTTGAATGGATTTTATAATTTTAACAAGTTTGGTTTCCAAGTTCATATTTGAGATGTAGGCACCAAGGGGTGATGTAAAGAACCTGAAGGGATGAGTGGAGCATATTATTGAGCTAATATCATAATTTTCATCCAGTCAATAATGGATTGATGTTGAAAATAAAACAATACCTTCTCAAGGAATTAAAATACATTAAATGTTAGTAAGATCATCCAAGAAAGGTGAAATAGGAGAAATTAATAGAATTTTGTACCTATGAAACACCCCTATTAATAGGGTTGACACTATTTTTTAATTTATTATAAAAGGGAGTCAACCCCTAGTCCATGACTCATTACAAAAAAAACACTCTAATAAGATATTAAATAAATATAATTTAAATAAGTAACATTACAAATACATATTAAAAATAATAAGGATTTAAGAAGTGTTTAGTTCTTGATAACAATAAAAGTTGGCGTGCTTGATTTTAACTCAAAATTGTTAGTGTAAATAGTGAAATTATCAAACTAGATAGTTTTTAACCTACCTAGGAGAGTCCTATTCACACTAGTTAAGTCTCCACTTAAGGACTTATACCCTTTTGCCTCACCTCATGTGGTTGAGACACACATACTCACCTTTTGAGACACCTATCTCATGTGCATATGACATTTTTATCACACTTGTCCCATGCACATGAAAAATCATGAACACGTCCTACACTCATGGAGGAGGTTAGAGTCCATACCTATCTTCTCAACTCACCCCTTTTCTATATATGCAATGAGATTATATGTAATTACTTTCCTTTTGGATTCACATATATTTGTATGAATATATTACATATTTTTGGCTTATTTGAAATATCTTGTAGAAGGTTTATCATTGTTTTGTATGATCTATTGGGCTATGAGGGTTAAATATCTTACTCTAACAAGGTATCAAAGTTGAATCTGGAAGCAACTTCTCAAATCAAGGGGTTTCAATCATCAACTTTGATACAATGCATCCTAGAGCCATACCAACCCCGTGATTGCACTTAGAAGGCTTGAGAGATGAATTTTGATATATAACACTTTATATTTTGAGGTTAAAAAAATTCTAGTGTTTTTATGAGGGCACAATTTTAAAGGGAAAATAAGTCTATATGCAAAATATGTACATAAATCCATATTGCTTATCAGTCGGTCATCATTGGAAATTTTGTAGAGAATATTCCTTGTCAAAACAGATTCTAGACTCTGTTTTTAAAGTGCAACACTATTTTTAAATTAATTTTTTAATCATTAAAAAATTACTATTTTTTATCGTTCCAGTATAATTGTAGGTATCAAGTAATATTCTGTCAAATTTGGGTATATTGAATCACTTGACATCATCAATTTTCCCTCTAATTTAGACTCCTTCTCCATTAGCATTTAATTTTGGCACTCCAACTTCAAAGACACACATATCGACCATCCAAACACATTTTTTGATGCATTTTTTTTAATTTGGGGTAAATTTTCATGCTTTAACTAGTGGTGTTATTATTTTATAATTTTTGTGTATGGATTTTTTAGAAATCATATATTATCGGAGGCCACTCTGCATCGTTCCCATTTTTGGAAATTCAAAGTGCTTGTTCTAGCACATACAAACTCCTTTTTGAGTCCCTTATTTTAACTTGATTATTTTTTTGAGAGCTACATAGTGGTGTTGTTAATTTTCTTTGAATATATTTTAGAGATGTAATTGTTGTCAAATAAAGTTTGCACCCTTGCCAAGCTATCAACTATAGCAACCTATTGACACATGGGGACACTTTGAGGTTGTGGGTGACCTAGGAATGAAGTGAACCTCCAGATTATGGGCTGGTTCCCCTTAAGATATCTTGGAAAAAATTGAAGAATGATAAAGGAAAAGAGTAAGAAAGATGTACTTGAATCCAAAACCTATCACTAACAGGTGATACACCAAAGATAAACATATGACAATACTACAGAAAACTCACAGAAAATCTCAATAGAGTTGAACAATCTCACAATACAGAGATTTATGTTCATAAAAACGAGTCTAAGTAAGGTTCCAACTGTTCTAATGCTTAGCACAAGGAAAACAAGATGTTTTCATAGATATAATATGGAAAAGAAAGAGATCACTAACATAAACTAATTTTGTGACATAATATCCTTTGCATTTAGCACTGAAGGAATTTGATCAAATAAAGGGATCACACATAATTTAATCATGTAACTCACAACAGTTACTAAACAACAAAGAAAAACCATGAATGAAATAACTTTCTATTAAGAAAATAAGGAGTGCCTGTGTTACAGGGCTGTAGTATTCATATAAAAAAAATGAGTTACAAAGTCTGAATAGTGCTCTTTCGGTAGTCTCCTAACTAAGAACTGCTTTTCAAAAAGGAAAAAATGCCATATATATAACCAAAGGTCGGCCTCCTGCATTAGGGTTTCAAAAAATGAGTCGGCGCCTGGACACGTCGGCCCTAGACGGCTTGGAATGAAGTCAATGAAGGACTCAATGTGCACCCCCTACTCATGTCGATGAAAGCTCGTCCATGGGCATGGCCTTTAGATCTTTTACAACTGTCATTATTATCTTGCAGCCTTCGAGTCTGCCATTAAGATTTCATCAAAGTCACCTTGAATGCTCTGCAACAAGGTCATTAATGCCTCTTGCTCCTCCAGCCGTCATCTCCAGCTGCTATAGTGACTCACAGCTACCTCCCCTTCGAGAAGCAGTATCAAATCTATCCATTAGATTCAACGCCATTACTGACTGATCACCCTTGCTTTTAGAGTAGAGCGATGTCGTCATGCTGAGTCGATCTCGCTCGCAGAGGGGAGCCGAACAGTCAAACTGCCTGTGATTTTTCCTAGCACCTTC
Source organism: Sequoia sempervirens (assembly GCA_007258455.2). Lineage (NCBI taxonomy): Eukaryota > Viridiplantae > Streptophyta > Pinopsida > Cupressales > Cupressaceae > Sequoia > Sequoia sempervirens. Next base: position 481,743,938 of record VDFB02000015.1, on the reverse strand, counting down.
TGATTGGTCAAGTTTGTGCCAGGTGGATTCCATGGTGGTCAAAGGTTGCTTCAGAAGGATCGCACGTCAGTGAGACATTGGCCTATCGAGGAGAAGTCATAGCGGGCGAATGAAGTCATAGCGATGACACTTTCACTCGGCAAGACACCCGTCAGTTGGCAAGACCTTGTGGCGAGCAGCCAAAGTTATACTGATCTCGCAAAAAGCCATCGAAAAGACCCCATCGAGTCGGCTAGACCTCATGTCAATGTCCTCATTTTCTGGTGAAGGAACTCCCTTACACTGAGATTTTTTCAAAACTAGCGGGGGCAGGGCCAAGACGAAAACAGAACCGGGACCGGGGGAAGAAAGGGAGCGAAAGAAAAGACAGATGAATCTCGGCGGAAGCGGGACCGGGACAAAATCCGGACTTGAAACCTTCATCGAGTTTCAAGTTCAGCTTCTGACTTGAACCTGCCTCCGATGATACACAAGGACGAAGGGAAAGGGGATGGAAAAAGAAGAAACAGAAGGGAAGGAAACAACCCCGACCACAGAAAAGAGAAAGAAGGGAAAACAAATGAACAAGCCCAGTGGAACCGGGATCGGAACTAAATCCAGAACTTCAGAAAAGTTCCAAGTTCAGATTCAGACCCGGTTCCACCCCCGGGAGAACAAGGAAAAGGCAAGAAGAAAGCAAAAAGAAAGAGGGAAAAGACAAGGTAACACATAAAAGGTGGAACCGGAATCGGAGCCAAATCTGGGCCTGAAACCTTCATCGAGTTTCAAGTTCGGATTCCAACCCGAACCCGCCTCTGACGATACTCAAGGACGAAGGGAAAGGGGATGAAAAAAGAAGAAACATAAGGGAAGGAAATAGCCCCGGCCACAGAAAAGAGAAAGAAGGGAAAAAAAATGAACAAGCCCGACGGAACCGGGATCGGAACTAAATCTAGAACTTCAGAAAAGTTCCAAGTTTGGATTCAGACCCGATTTCACCCCCGGAAGAACAAGGAAAAGGCAAGAAGAAAGCAAAAAGAAAGAGGGAAAAGACAAGGAAAAACATAAAAGGCGAAACCCATCCCCAAACTGAAGAACTGCACACTGGGCTCAACCCTCTTAGGAGCCACATTTAATCCCCGTGTCGAATTATAACATCATTTTCCCCTGCATCTACACAAGAAGCAAACAAGTTAAAAAAAAAATGATCCTGATGCAAGTGTTCCTTTATTTGGTCTTCGGGAACCCCTGAAAACATGGGTCATCCTGCTTGATTGAGCCCATAGGTGAAAAATGGGTAACATTTCTAGTGACCTTTGCTGGATGTTTGCCTGCTAAACATGGAAACCAATAGCCTAGGCCTATCCATTGGGCATGGAGTTAGGGGAAATCTCAGAAACAGACTTAGAAAAGCCTCAGAGCAGCCTTGTGCATGGCTGTAACTCATTTGAGACTCATAGGACATAGCAGGCCATCAAAAATTTATTGAAAATAGAAAAAACTAAAGTGAAACTATTTACCGTGTTGGGATAGCACTTAGGGAATGAAAAAACAACTATCTCTAGAACTTTAACAGTTATGTATAGATTTAGATCCATACCTTAGAAGCAATGTTTGAGGTGAATCCCATTTACTGGGATTGGTTCCACTACACCATCCAACTTGGATAGCTGGAAAGCATTATGCTGCTTCTCCTCAGTAATGATATATGGGCCAGTTCAAAGTGCATCAAATTTGGAGTGCCTTCCAGGCCTACTTTTAAATTCATCCCACTTTAGCACTATGTCACCTTCTTGGAACACTTTGGGAGCTGCCCTTTTATCGAATGACTTTTTCACTTGAGCCTGATATTGCTCAATCCTTTTCACTGCTCAAACTTTGAGTTCTTCAAGCTCAATCAACTGAGCCAACCTTGTTTTTATAGGCTCCTCTTCAATTATATCAAGCTGATTTACCAGATCAAGGGCTGGTAGTTCAACTAAAATGGGCAACCTCGCCTCTTTTCCATACACTAACATGTATGGAGAAAGTCCTGTAGACCTTTTTGATGTAATCCTATCAGCCCACAAGGCTGATTTTAACTTGGTGTGCTAGGCCTTTTGATTGTCCTCCATAGTCCTTTTAATGATCCTTAGGAGGTTCTTGTTAGTGGACTCAGCCTGTCCATTCCCCTGCGGATAATAATTAGAGGATGTGTTCAGATATATGCCATTTTTGATAGCCTAGTCATAAATTTTAACACTCACAAAAGCCAAGGCATTGTTTGATACAATAGAATCCAGGACACCAAATTTGGTAACCAACTCTTCATAAAATTTTAGGACAACAGATTCATTAGCGTCTTTGAGTGCCACAGCTTCAGTCCATTTTGAAAAATAATCAGTGGCTGTGAGTATCCATTTGTGGCCTACACTTGATGGTGGGTTTATAACCCCAATAAAATCTAAACCCCACTTCATGAAGGGATGATCAACCTGAATTGGTTGCAGCGGGAGGGTTGCTAATCTCTCTTTTCCAGCAAACATAGCACACTCTTTTCACCTTCTTACCCATGCATGAGCATCTTTGAATAAGGTAGGCCAATAATAGCCTCCTTTCATTATTTTACGAGCTGTGGCTCTCAAAGAAAAGTGTCCGCTAGCTTATCCTTGATGGAATTCATACAATACTCTATCAACCTGATCAACTTCAATACACCTTAACAGGACACCATGAAAATATCTTCTAAACAGCAAACCTTTTAAAATAACATAAGGTATGGACTGCAGCCGATAATACCTTCTTATACTAGATCTAGTCAGATCGGGAGGGCACTCACCAATCAATAAAAAATGCGTCATTTCTGTGATCCAACTAGTACGAGCAGGTATGGAAGATTTTTGTCCATCTTGGAGTGCTAAAATAGAACTGTCCTCCTCCGTTATACTATTGTTGTTGCCCTCAGTAAGTTGTTCGTAGAGACCTTTCCCCCTTATTAGTTTGGTAACCTTTATTTCAAGGTCATACTCCATCACCTTGGTGACCCAACCAGCTCTTCTATCACTCAAATCTTTGTTTAACAAAAATTCCTTCACACTGGGATGAGCAACCATCAGTATAATCTTGTTATTGGAGAGCATGTGCCTAAACTTCTTTAAGCTTCTTATGATAGCAAGAACGTGTCTTTCTACAAAAGTGTACTTGAGCTCGTAATCTTCGAGTCCCTGACTGAAGAATGCCAAGGGCTGTTCAGATCCTTCATTATTTCACTACACGAGTATAGCTGAAAGCGAATCAATATTTCCATAGGCATATAAAATGAAATCCTTAGAAAAGTCAGGATTCAGCAGTGTAGGTGCAGTTGCCAATGCTTCTCTTATAAGCTAAAAACTTCTTTTTTCATCCTTAGTCCAGCTAAAAGGTACATTCTTTCTCAGCATGTGAGTTAGTGGGCTTAATAAATCAGTAGTGTCAGGCATAAACCTCCTAACAAAGTTAATCCTACCAATGAAACTCTGCAGACCCTTTTTATGCGCTGGTAAGGGAAGAGCTAAGATGGCACTTATTCTTTCAGGGTCGATAGTAATACCCTATTTAGATACCACATAACCGAGCAATCTTCCTTCATGAACAACAAATACACATTTTTTGGGATTAAGTGATATCCCAAATTCCCTACACTTTTCAAAAATCCACCTCAAATGCTTCAGATGATCCTTAGCCTCCTTAGAAAAAACAGTGATATCATCAAGATAGACTAAGACTATCTTGTACATTAAACCCTGAAAGGCCATATCCATGGCCTTTTGAAAGGTTTCCCCGACATTAGATAAACTAAAGGGCATTTTCAGGTAGGCCATGGTTCCCCATTTTGTGGTGAAGGTTGTTTTGTATTGATCTTCCCTCTTCACCAATAGCTGGTTGTAACCAGAATAGCCATCTAATAAAGAAAACCTTTCGGACCCTGAAACTATCTGAAGTATCTGCTCCATGGAAGGTAGAGGATGACGGTCTTTTAAGGAGGCCCTATTTAAATCATGAAAATCTACGCAGAGTCTTATCTCACCGTTTTTCTTTCTCACTAGCACTAGGTTTGAAACCTATGAGGTATGCTTGATGGGGAAAATGATGTTGCTTTCAATCAACTTATCTAGCTCATTTTTCATCAAAGGTTCTAACTTAGGATTCAAGGGCCTCTGCTTTTTTACTGACCGATTTGACATTAGGCTCAAGTTCAATAGTATGTTGAGCAAGCTAGGGATTAAATCCTTTTAGATCACTATATTGCCAGGTAAAGATATCATTAAATTCTTGACAAAGCTGAATAAAAACATGCTTCTCTTCAGCTGTACATACCTTGCCTAACTTAAGAAGCCTCTCCTTGAAGACTTCGACCTCTTCGTAGTGATCTTGTTGAACTTGAATACTCCCCTTGGGCTTTCTAGCTTCATCATCAGTATTAAAAATAGATTCTAAAGTGACCAGGCCCTTGGGCAACTTCTTGTTTTTTAGTTGAATAATATGGTCACTATACTGGTGTTGTAATTTTTCCTGATTGGTATGTGAGAATTCGGCTTCTTCTCTTAAAAAGATGACAATCTGTTGGTCGCTATCAAAGACTTGCCAGTGCATATCGTTATTAGGAACGGCGGGCCTAACTATAATCTTGATATGCTGGTTAGCTTTATCACTGCAAATATCATTTGGAATATCATGTTCAGCTCCCACAACAGCTAATCTATCAGCATGTTTATTTTGAGCTCTAGGAATGGAAATCAGATTAAATGCCTCAAATCCCTCTAAGAGGTCCCATACCCTATTCCTGTAAGACCTGAGCATATCATTTTTAACAGCATTCAACTTTCTCACCTGATTGATGACCAACTTGTTGTCACCATAAAATTTTAGATAGCGGATATCTCTCTGTCTTGCCCATTCCAAACCTTGGACTAGAGCTTCATATTCAGCAACATTGCTAGAGCAGCTAAAATAGAATCTGAAAGCTTGATAGTACTTCTATCCTTCTGGTGATACCAGCATACATCCGCCACCAGTACCTACTCTACTCCTTGAACCATCAAAATATAGCTCCCATAAATCATTTCCATGCTGCTCGCCATGTTGTTCCTTACTCTTTTCAATATTAGGCACAAAAGAGTCAGTCTCGTGCATCATATAAACACCGATGTCAACCTCCTCCAATTGCTTGCCCGTATCCGCCTCATGAGCTTGAGGTGCCCACTCTTTAGGAAGAACATCTGATGTTCTTTCTATTTGAATCTCAGCCTCTTGAATCGCAGGCTGCTCCACTTGTTCATTCGTAACCAAGTTGGCATTGATAGGGGAAGGATTGTAAGGCTCAACATGAACCTTGGCTATGGGTTCTGATTTAATAGTAGCTCTAGTGCCATATCTAGTTCTGAACAACATGTGAGACCAATCAAAGGATAGGTAACCACCTATCTTGGCCATAAAATCCCTAGATAAACAAAGGGCGAAGTACGGGGGCAACTCAATAATGTATATATCCTGTGGTATTGCAAAATTGGGACAGGCATGTAGAGTTAAGCTCAAATTTTTAATGACCCCTACTATGTTCACAGTAGTACCATCCAATTGCACTACCCCCTTTTCTAGTGGCTCATATTCAATTCCCAACTTATCGGCAATTTGTTTGGGCATAAGTGAACTACTAGCCCCTGAGTCAATTATACAGTTGTGAACTAGATGATCTCCTATGATTAATGATAATAAAAAAGGAGGTGGCTTGGCCTTAGCAGCTTGTTGTTCTTTATTGCCAACTGTAACGTTAGCCAACACAACCTTCTCCTTTTCTACACTAGGCTCATCTGAGACACTTAAACCTAATAAGGCGGATTGAAGCAGGTCCTTTTGACCCGGGATACTTAGAGAATCCCATATTGACATGGATACATTAATTTTCTTCATATTCTCCAATATATTAAAAGATGTAGGTTTAACCTGACTTTTAGGGGGAATAACCTTACCTCTGAAAGAGCCTGGGCTGATAAATCAAACTGTTGGTTGACTACCAAAGGTTGGCCCCTTGGTAGCATCCGAATCTGGTCAACTTTTGATGAGTCAAGGGCACTTTGATCCTGGTCTGGCACTTGTTTCGATTGAGTTTGAACTATATTAGGTTGATGTCCCTCATCTATTGCCCTCTTCTTGCTGCGTGTATTGTCTGCAATTGAAGAATCAGAGTGGACCACTCCACAAAATTCTTCCCCTTGCCAGTTTAGGAATGTAGACTCATGTGTCTATTGCTCTTGCTGTTGTACTTCAGTTGTTATAGGCACATTATTGTTCTGAACCATCAAGGCTTGGTTAAGCATCCCATTTACACAGGTACTTTGATTATGGGGCTGATTACACGAGAAGCACCACTCATAATCTTGAACTAAATTGTTCTAGACAGGTGCAAGCTCTTTGGAAGTGCTTGCGGTGCTGGAGTCATAAGCTTGATGTGTCCTTTGGTTGGGAGCAAACTTTTGGCCTTGATTATAAGGTTGATAAGATGGTATTCTAGTCTAATTTTGCTCGTAATTAGACTAGAATGAGGGCTGATACGGCTTAAAATCTTGATTTTGTTGTTTTCTTAGATTAACCATCTCATTTCCAAAGGTTGTCAGAAGGCCTTTAATCTCTTGCAATTTGTTAGACTGAACTGGAAACGTGTTTGATTGACCATTAGGCTGAGTATCAAGTGTTGGTAATGCGGGTGCACTTCGGATAATGGCCAAATGAGGAACTTGCACGGGGGTTGGAAGCTAAAGAGCAGGAAATATTGGCATAGGTGGTCTTGGGGCAATTTTACCAGCTTGTATGAGGTTGTTTTTAGCTCTAACAGCTACACCATATGTAGCAGGAAGTGTATCACCTCCCATTGATTAAATCATCACAGAAATATCACTATTTAAAGCTCTTAAATAGTATAAAAATGCATGATTAGCAGTAGGTCTTACCATTAGTGGGATTCTATCCCATGTCCTTTGGAAACAGTGATTGAAATCTAACACATCTTCATGTGGAGCTCTTTTGATCGTAGACAGCTGCTCCACCAACGACAAGTGGTTCAATTTATCTTCAAAAAACTTGCACAACTAGCTATCTAACTCATCCCATGTGGCGATAGAGTTGACAGGTAGGCCTTTGAACCAATATAAGGCTTTTTCCTTGAAGGACGCCGCCAGCAATCTGAGTGCAACATTTTCTTCAGTCACATGATGAACAGCACATAGGTTGGCAACATCTTTTATATGCTCTATTTGGGTGGTATGATCCTCCCCAAAAAAATATGGCAACCCTCTTAAGGCAACAACAGGGATGTCATCATGTTGAGTTAGATTCAGTGGGCTACCTTGGTTAAAAGCAACAAATGGCTTGTTTCTCACTACTGGAATCATTGTTGTTGGGATGCTCTTAGTAACAATAATAGGAACAGTATGTCCTCCAATAGCAGGATGCGACTTAGACCTCCTGAAATAAACGACTGTCTTCTGAACCTTTTGGATTTCTCTCCCCCTCCTTCTAGGCGGGGACAATTGCAAATACTCAAAAACAGATGAATTACTCATAGTCTGCACTCTTCCCATGAGCAGTAATGCGCTGGAACTGCTAAACCTGAGCTCGGAGTCGCCAAGTATGCTAAATTTGTCTCTTAAAGACTATAATTTCTGCTACACATACCAAACAGCAGTATGATAATTTTGATTTGAGACTGAAAACAACTCTCAGTCCCACCGAGCGTGCCAAAAACTGTTGTCAAATAAAGTTTGCACCCTTGCTAAGCTATCAACTATAGCAACCTATTGACACATGGGGACACTTCAAGGTTGTGGGTGACCTGGGAATGAAGTGAACCTCCAAATTATGGGCTGGTTCCCCTTAAGATATCTTGGGAAAAAATGAAGAATGATAAAGGAAAAGAGTAAGAAAGATGTACTTGAATCCAAAACCTATCACTAACAGGTGATACACCAAAGATAAACATATGACAATACTATAGAAAACTCACAAAAAATCTCAATAGAGCTGAACAATCTCACAATACAAATATTTATGTTCACAAAAACAAGTCTATGTAAGGTTCCGACTGTTCTAATGCTTAGCACAAGGAAAACAAGATGTTTTCACAGATATAATATGCAAAAGAAAGAGATCACTAACATAAACTAAATTTGTGACATAATATCCTTTGCATTTAACACTGAAGGAATTTGATCAAATAAAGGGATCACACAGAATTTAATCATGTAACTCACAACCAGTTACTAAACAACAAAGAAAAACCATGAAGGAAATAACTTTCTATTGAGAAAATAAGGAGTGCCTGTGTTACAGGTCTATAGTATTCATATAAAAAAAATGAGTTACAAAGTCTCAATAGTGCTCTTTCAACAGTCTCCTAACTAAGAACTGTTTTTCAAAAAGGCAAAAATGTCATATATACAACCAAAGGTTGGCCTCCTACATTAGGGTTTTAAAAAATGAGTCGGCGCCTGGACACGTCGGCCCTAGACGGCTTGGAATGAAGTCAATGAAGCACTCAATGTGCACCCCCTGCTCATGTCGATGAAAGCTCGTCCATGGGCATGGCCTTCAGATCTTTTACAACTGTCGTTATTATCTTGCAGCCTTCGAGTCTATCATTAAGATTTTGTCAGAGTCGCCTTGAATGCTCTGCGACAGGGTCATTAATGCCTCTTGCTCCTCCAGCCGTCATCTCCAGCTGCTATAGTGACTCATGGCTACCTCCCCTTCAAGAAGCGGTATCAGATCTATCCATTAGATTCAATGCCATTATTGACTGATCACCCTTGCTTTCATAGTAGAGCGATGTCGTCATGCTGAGTCGATCTCACTTGCAGAGGGGAGCCGAACAGTCAAACTACCCATGATTTGTCCTAGCGCCTTCTAATTGGTCGAGTTTGTGCCAGGTGGATTCCATGGTGGTCAAAGGTTGCTTTAGAAGGATCGCACGTCAGCGAGACATTGGCCTGTCGGGGAGAAGTCATAGCAGGCAGATGAAGTCATAGCGATGACACTTTCACTTGGCAAGACACCCGTCAGTCGGCAAGACCTTGTGGTGAGCAGCTAGAGTTATACTGATCTCACAAAAAGCCATCGGCAAGACCCCATCAGGTCGGCAAGACCTCATGTCAATGTCCTCATTTTCTGGCGAAGACACTCCCTTACACTGAGATTTTTTCAAAATTGGCGGGGGCGGGGCCAAGACGAAAATGGAACCGGGACCGGGGGAAGAAAGGGGGCAAAAGCAAAGATAGATGAATCCCGGCGGAAGCGGGACTGGGACCAAATCTGGACCTGAAACCTTTATCGAGTTTCAAGTTCGGATTTTGACCCGAACCCACCTCTGACGATACACAAGGATGAAGGGAAAGGGGATGGAAAAAGAAGAAACAGAAGGGAAGGAAATAGCCCCGACCATAGAAAAGAGAAAGAAGGGAAAACAAATGAACAAGCCCAGGGGAACTACGATTGGAACTAAATCCAGAACTTCGGAAAAGTTCCAAGTTTGGATTCAGACCCAGTTCCGCCCCCGGCAGAACAAGGAAACGGCAAGAAGAAAGCAAAAAGAAAGAGGTAAAAGATAAGGCAAAACATAAAAGGCGGAACCAGAACTGGAGCCAAATCCGGGCTTGAAACCTTCATCGAGTTTCAAGTTCAGATTATGACCCGAACCCGCCTCCGACGATACACAAGGACTAAGGGAAAGGGGACGAAAAAAGAAGAAACAGAAGGGAAGGAAACAGCCTCGACCACAGAAAAGAGAAAGAAGGGAAAACAAATGAACAAGCCCAGCGGAACCGGGATCGGAACTAAATCCAGAACTTCGGAAAAGTTCCAAGTTCGGATTCAGACCCGGTTCCGCCCCCGACAGAACAAGGAAAAGGCAAGAAGAAAGCAAAAAGAAAAAGGGAAAAGACAAGGCAAAACATAAAAGGCAGAACCCATCCCCAAACTAAAGACCTGCACGCTGGGCTCAACCCTCTTGGGAGCCACATTTAATCCACGTGCCGAATTAAAACATCATTTTCCCCTGCATCTACACAAGAAGCAAACAAGTTAAAAAAAAAATGATCCTGATGCAAGTGTTCCTTTATTTGGTCTTTGAGAACCCCTGAAAACATGGGTCATCCTGTCTGATTGAGCCCATAGGTGAAAAATGGGTAACAGTAATTTCAACATATACCTCTATTTTGAGTATTTGTAATCTTTGTACATCAAATCCACTTGATGGTAATTGCAAATGCACTAAATACAAGATGTCAAATCATAGCAATTTTTTTGGGGCTCTCTTATTGAATCAAGGGGGGTAATCTTTTGTTTCTACATTTGTATTTGATTAGTTCATGTGATCAAGTCTCTCACACTAAATCTCTTCCATTTGAGTATTGCTAATAATCCTTCTAATAAATGAAAAATCAAGTGTGGATATTGTGGGAAGAAAACACATACAACAAAAGATTGTATCCATTGTCAAAATGATCAAATGAAACAACTTATTCTTGATCATGGTATTGCCTTACCTACTCCTCTAATTCCAATACATGTAGAAACACTATATGGTCTCACTCCAACATCTTGTGAGACATCACCATCATTTGGGGATGAAAAATTTAGCCCCATGGCTTGCATTAAGATTTCATCTCCCACATCATATGTTGCTACATATAAATCCAAAGTTGATATTTCCATGGCTTCTAGTGGTTCTATGCACCAACACATTCATATTGTTTTTCTAGATCCATCACATTGGGACATATTTCTATAAGACATATCATCTTTATTTGTAGAATCCCACATTGCATATTTGGATGACACTATTGAGGACATTGGCCTTCTCTTTGATGGCAATCGCATCAACACTGCTATCACTCCATCTTTGGATTTTACTTTTTCCTTTCCTACATCAACTTCTATAGTGACAAGTTTCTTCATATTCATCAATTGAAGTATCCAACTAAGTCATCATCCATTTTGACATCATCTGCAGTATAATCAAATTCGCATTGGTCCAATTGTCACCATACATCCATGGTTCATGCACTTGAATCATCTATGGTACTTGACTCATCTTGTTTGCATTTATCACAATTCAATATTGGCTCAGAGATCATCGAGAATCATTCAAAGACATCATCATGGGCATCATCTTAGTCTTTGGATGATGTGTATAATTCAAAGACATTCATTTTACTTCCTACATATCCCTATCAAGAATTATAAGTCATCTTACACACATTTGTGGTGTTGTTTCTTCCCAAGGGGAGAAATGTTGTTCAACATTCATGGATCATCTTCAACATCCAGTGTTGGGCATCTACTTGTAGACATCGAAAATATACTAATTGACATCGTGCATTCGATCCTGACTTACTAACATCGTTTCTTTCTAAATCATTCATCGGTCTAACTGTTTAATCAAATTCCCCTATTTGATTAAATTCATCAATATCCTCTCTTAGTTGAATAAATCACTTTATCTGAATCAAATCATTTCTCTTGTTAATTAAATCAATCCATCAGATCTAATTATCCCTATTTAATTAAATAATCAATTTATTTGATTAAATCTCTAAAGTATGTCCATTAAATTAAATAAATTAAAACCTTATTTGATTTAATCTAACACCATCCCTTTTAATTAAATAAATCAAAATCTTTATTTAATTAGCCTTTTATCATATTCCTCTCTTATCTGATTTAAATAAATTCATAAATCTAAGTCAAATAAGTCACATCATCTAATCTCCTGTTAAATTAATTAAACCCTTGATTAATTTAGCCTCATCTCATGTCACATCCTCTAGATAATGCAAGTTGCACATGAAAATAGATTTAATTCATTTATTGAATCTCTATTTTCCTCACAAGGCATCTTTTGGAATATTCTATCAATTTGAATTCAAAAATTCCAAGTCAACATGTACATCCAACAAGGCATTTAAAACCTCTTACATGTCCTTTGCCTTGAGCCAAGTAGCATTTATTGCATTTTCCCTTCCCTCTTACATGTTATTTCAACAAATTTGAATTTCAAATATTGGCATTTATTGGCACAAACCCCAAATCCTGCACAACCATCATCCATTCATAGCTTGACAAGTGGCACCATATCATTGGATGAATGTTAGTCCCACATTGCTCAAATTTGGACATTCATCCATCTTGAAATCCTATAAATGAAGAGCTCCTCTCCTCATTTCATCATCCACAATCCAAGCAAAGTTACCATGCTAAAATACTTAGCCATTTCCATCCATCATTTGAATTCCTAGCTAGGGTTTTTGCAGATTTGGCTTGGAGTTCTCATCTTTTGTCAAAGTGGATCAACATCATCTTCAACACATCAAGATTTCATCATAAGGATTGGGAAAGGGCCAATTTTCACATCAAATTGGCACCAATTCCCCCATGGGATCAAGTGTTTGCTATTTAAATTAGGATTAAATCTAGTTTTATCATTTTCTTTGTGTTCTTCATTATTTTCATTCCTAGTTTGAGTTGTAAATGGATTTCATGGGGAATCCTTCTTTTAGCTTGTAATTCTTTGTCTAACTCGTTTATTCATGTTGTCTTGTAGGTACTAGGAAAAGGGTTCGCACGCTACCAACACTACAAACATGATTTTGAGAGGAGGTTGCATGGTTTCACTTCTCATCTCAATTTTGGGAGGAAGCATTTCCTCGCATGAACTTATTTTCTTCTCACCTTTTGGAGGGGTCACATAGAACTTCTCTCTTTTCTTTCCTAGGGTGGGAACATTTATTATATATTATGCTAGAAGTAGTCCTTAGAGGGTCATCACGAGTCCTCCTATCTATATTTTCTTCACTTATAAATTTTCACTATATCATTTTTCTTTTGGAGAGGAGTTTTATGTCCCATAGGAGTTTTATGTCCCATTGGGTTTTCTCCTTTGCTTTGGTTATGATAAATTTGTCATTGGGTTTTCTCTTTTACTTTGGTTATGAGAAATTTGTACATGGGTATGTAACATGGCCTTGTAGCCAAGACCCATCATCATATTTGCATACATTACTCCTTAAGTTGTACATAAGGGACGGTGTTAGTGTAAATGGTGACACTATTAAACTAATTAGTTTTTAGCCTACCTAGGAGAGTCATATTCACTTTAGTTAAGCCTCCACTTACAGACTTTTACTTTTTTGCCTCACCTCATGTGGTTAAGACACATGTACTCACCTTTTGATACACCTATCTCATGTGCATATGACACCTATATCACACTTGTCCCATGCACATGACACATCATGGACACATGTCCTACACTCATGGAGGAGGTTAGAGTCCATACCTACCTTTTCATCTCACCCCTTTTCTATATATTCAAGGGAATCATATGCAATTACTTGCCTTTTGAATTGACACATATTAGATGAATATATTGCATATTTTTGGCTTATTTGAAATCTCTTATAGAAGGCTTATCATTGTTTTGTAGAATCTATTGGGTTGTGAGGATCAAATACCTTACTCCAACAAAAATGTTCCCCATAATTGCTCACTACTTGTGAATATTAAACTTTCAATGTCACTTTTGTAGCAAATGAGACCTTGGAATATAGACTTCAATTGGACACAATCATGATTATCATTCTATTTAGGGCTCCCATGATCTTATTTATAACATGATTTTGTCTTTTTTGATCATTTGCCTCCAAATCATTTACATCTACGAAAATTGAATTAAAATTAAGATAACATTAAAAAGACATTTCAAATCTTGTTGTACTTGGATTGAAGTGCATTACTTACTTGAGTTGAAGTCAAGCCCCTTTATTGTTTCTACAATCTATATGTAAATATTTGGAAGACACGTTATGTAGAATGTTTGCTATAAAATTTACTGTGAGTGTAGAGTGCTCTAAGATGCTCTCTACAATGCTTAGAATGCTTATGAGATATATAACATAGCCCTAGGACATGACTTTAAATGTCATCTTAGGCAACAAATTCAAAATATGTTATGATTAAGCTGACAAGTAATTATCCATTGGATAAGAGTCACTATTAGGAAGGTGAATATAGAATTTCAATAAGACGAACATGATTGTCTTTGCAATTATATTTAGGAGGCAAGATCACACCCACAATTATAGCCAACATGGGAATACATGTAGAGACAAAGTTAGGTTTGAACCACATAGACTAGATCTAGTGAAGGCTAATTAAATTGAAAGGTTTAATCAACTTATAAGTTAGAAACAATATAAACAATATAATGTAGTTAACAATAAAGCTAAAATAAGTTTGAAAAACTTTGAAGCATAAACTTGTCCATATATATTAATGGTTGTAGTCTTTCTTTAACCATGAAACATGCTTTAATTTAATGTCAATTTTGAATGGATAAGCATCACAGCATTTTTAAATTTTTAGTAAGGTTGGCCAAAGAACTTATCATAAAGCGTAACAATAATAGAAACAATCTTTTAACTATATGAGGCAACTATCTTTTAACTATATGAGTGTGTGCCTCGATGGTCCTACATAATACCCATTTGCATAAAGGATATTTTCATCATCATAACACATTTGAACATAGTGGGAAAATAAGGGTATCACGAGATGGTCCGTAGATAAAACCCTATTTCCAAGTGAGGAATCAACAATTCCATTCTAGTGGTGGGGGCGTTACAGACATTTTTATCTGCAACATTCTGGATAAATGTCTAATCAAGAAGAAAGCATCTCAATGATATAAGAGGGCCCACAAAACATAACAAGTTAACGGACACCTCAACATCATCTTCGCTAATAGAATAATATGCAAAAACGACAATAAATCTGTCTCAATTTTGCTCACAGTAACAGTTAAAATCTAGTGTCAGTAAACATATGGATTATAATACTGGTATAGACATCATGCTATTAAGCTATGTCAATCATGGTCAAGGGAAGTAATGCAGTTTTCAAATGCTATTAAGCTGTGTCAATCATGGTCAAGGGAAGTAATGCAGTTTTCAAATGCTATTAAGCTATGTCAATCATGTTCAAGGGAAGTAGTGCAGTTTTCAACTCAGAAGGATGCATGTGAATATTGATATGTTTAGAGTGTTTCCTCTGTCAGTCACAGATCCATGGTAAAGGAGACTGGTATGAAGAATTTTTTTTGTACAAATTTAAACCGTACACTTAAGGTGAAAAGAAAAACTCCCTTTCTTCCCACAAGAGTTGACTCATATGGCCAGAGGCCTGCTGGTTACGCTGAGACCTAAAAATCCCCTTGCTTTTCCTTCTTTATGGTCCATATTGAAAATTAACCTCTGAATTCCAAAACCAAATACCCATCTGCCAATAAATTTCCAATGGTTTGCCCTGCCATGTTGTTCACATTTAAGTGAAGTAACTCACTGTGAACTGCTTTTAAGTTGGACTGTCCTAAGTTTGGAATTCAAATCTGATACTGGTATCCTTTACCCACTTAATGGCATTCGTCATTTGAGTAAAATTCACATCGTTTGAGACAGGAGTTATTCGTCAATTGCAGTCAAAGATCAACAGATGAATCTTGAGACAGAAATGAAACATGGACCATCAGCAGGGTGATAATTATCCATTTGTTCACACGCTATTTTGAAAAGCCATAGATGTTGGCTTCATCTCCATTTGTAATCATTGGTTAACTTCTGCTGCTGCCAATAGCTCACCTGTAGAGAAAGAGATCAACACAGTACCAATGTTCACCCAGTCGGTAGAATAGGATGGAATCTGCCTTTCATTTCCACTATAAATCATGTACTAGAATGTAGAAGGTTTATTCCTCTTTTCCATCAATCAAATCCTTGTTTTTTCAAACAGAGAAAATCAAGTCCAACTTGTTGATCATAACCACTACACAGCTTATAGAATATTCAATGAAAATCAAATAAATAGATGCAGTCTTCATAATTTGTTTCCTTTGCTAGTTGAAATACTTCTCTTGCTAGAACACAGCGTGCTAGAAAATGAAAAAATTGCCGATGAGCATTTTCATCATGATTTCATTTTTTGCAGTCTTCTTTCAGTAGAGACTTCTTGTCAAGAAGACGATACATAAAAAACGGTTTCAATGATGGTACCAACACCCACAACCATTATGGGCAAACACAAATTGATGCATATTGACCTCTTCCCCTGCCAGATGATCACTAACAACAGAAAAACAAATAATCTGCCATGCAAATGAACTTATAAAAGAGTGCTCTGTTCCCATGAATCATACTCAAGAACATGAATAAAAAAACAGGATATGCAGAAACCGAATATGAACATGTTCACGTTATACCCAAAGAAAGATACTTCAATATTCTTTTTATTCTAAAAATCCAAAACAGCACAAAACTTGAGTGCATAGTACATCAACTGCCAACAACACGGTTCACCACAGACACCTACATTTCATACTGTCTAGGTAGAGAAACAAAACCAAAACAAATGCCAAAAAACGGATCAGACTGATAAGAAAAACCTGAACAGCAAAAGAAAAGTGTCAACACTCTGCCCAGTCACTTCCTCCCGTAATTTTTTTTTAAGGGTAAGGTTCCATGGTGGGGGGCTTCCTAAAAAAATTCAGTGGGTGCTGCTGAGATTTTTTAGAAATATTTTAAAGCTGGGGTCCCATGAATTCAATTTTGCAATTCAAGTTGAGAGTTTGAGAGTTTGAGCTCCAAAATTTAAGGAACGAACTGGAGTACTTTGATAAAAATTAATAAATAAATAAAAATTCTCTCATTTTTATGTTTTTTTTAGGAATTTAAAATTTTAAGTGATAGACAAATGGCAGAAAAAATTTCTAAGCTGTAGGGGCAATTTCTAGACCCACCTCAATTTCACCCGCTAAATTTAGTCCTAAAAGTAGGGGCTGCTATTTTTCAGGAAAAGATTCCAATTAATCCTGTAGCATAATATTTTTTGCTTCATGAGACCGCTTTATCCATAAAAATAGAAGCCCAAGCCCCCATGGGACCATACAGTAAGCCTTTTCTTCCCCTTAAAAACAGATACCATCCCCAACATATATCCACTCCCACAGCTCCAAATGTCCCTATAAAAAATCAGAAAAAGAGATATCTTAAAATAACCCCCACGACCCCAGCCTTAATTTCCTGTTGCGGGAGTTTTAAACGCCCTTATCCTGCTCACTGCCCAAAAATATTGTAACTGCCACTGACATTTTAATTACTCCAGAATTCTAGTGGGGAATCAATGAATGGTTTTCCGTCACAAATGCTTATGTCTGTGCCCATCTGGAGTTGGTATCAACTGCAGTGAAGCACCTTGATTAATAAAATATGTTTATGGACTGCCATAAAAAAATAAGACGATCCCTCTCTTTTTCATCAGCACTGTTCAACATCATAACAGTATCTTTTTTGGTGGTCGAACTTCAATATCTTCATTAAAATTTATGATTCTTACACAATTGTTTCCCGCTACCTCCCCTGACACCACTCTAGCTATAAAATAGGTACCTCCAAAACACCGATCTTTTGGAAACATTAGTCTCCTGCAATGCCCCATTTCATATTTCACGATACCAACTTCAATAACCATGCTGTAACCTTTTTGTTCAGGGTTTTTGTGCCTTCAACATATTAAAAGAACAGACAAAAATCCAAGCACATGAAAAGTAGCCCAATAATTGAGAAAATGAAATTCTGCAAGCACTGACAACTGCAAAAACATTATCTCACATCTTAATCTTCCTCATCACAAGTCATATATTATCCACACAAGCACATTTCCTCCTATCAACAATAATAATGACAAGTTATATATTATTCACACAAGCATGTTTCCTCCTATCAACAATAATAAATGAACAGGGACAAATATGCTATTCAACAGGTACAAGCAGACAAAGGAAGTAGCATTTAGCAAAGATTATGAACAAATGTAGTTTCTCACTACATTCGTCACTACCTAAATGACAAAACACTATTTTGACTTTTCTAATCACATGGATCTCTGCATATTACTTTTAGTCTCAAGAATCTCCAAGTTATTCCAAGAGCAAATAACAACACCATAACGTGGCTACCATCCCCATCTCATTAAAAATAACAGGATAACCAAATACTTATCCTTGATGAGTAAATCCCGAATGTTAAAAACATATACCGACTTTTCGAATTTCATGGATGAATATCTACATAATCCACTTTGTCTCAGGAATCTCCATATTGTTATTGAAGCAAATCAACGCGCCACACTGTGACTAACATCCTAATCACATTAAAAAGGAGCGAGAGCACTAAATAATTATCTTTGAGAAGTGAATCCTGAACATTACACATGAATATTCCTCATCCCCTTAAAAGGGAGAAAGGTTACTAATACTTGTCCTTGAAAATTTAATCCTGGACATTACAAGTGAATACTTATTTTCACCCATCAAGTTCACAGTCTCTAAGAGCAGGCTACAAGAGACTTGAACTGCGAAATGGCTTAGTTTCCCATTCCTAAGTATGCAGTACAGTTAAGCACAAAAAAGTATTTGCAAACATGCAAGCACATAATTGCAGGAGCGATAAAAACACCTCTATTGCATAAGGTATCCTAAGCAGTATGCATGTACAAATATCTATAACAGCCGATTGAAGAAGCCTACGTCCAGATATAGTTTCTAATGTAAACAGACGAAATGAGAACTTGAATCACCTTCTCTTAAATACAAAAAGCATACCTAGCTTTCTTTCTGTCAAATAAAATTCCCAATTGTATAATTCCTCCATATCAAACAAATCTTCCAGAAAAGAATAGAACAATGACCAACTTCTGAAAGTAGAGCTGCAACATAGGCTATAATCTGAATTTTTCCCACAAATTGATGTTTCTACCTGGTATCATGCATTGGTGTGAATCGATCCCATATTGGACCTTGAGGCTTTGATTTAGAGTGTCTGTCAGAAACTTCCTGCTATAAATGTGAGATATGGCATACAAAATCCTTCTTCACCTGCTCATAAGCCTATTGAGGTTCCTGTTGACTTTGGTTCCTTCCTGAAGATGCATGCACAATTCGTTTCTGTCTGCCCACCAACCAGTTAAGAGTTCTCTTGGCAAATGAAGGCACCGAATTCTCTGCAGCTTCATTGCTTGTGGTACTACTGTTATCATTAGAAGCCGTAACATTAGGCCCCAAATCCCAGGATTTGGGATTTGGACCAGGCAACCACTCGTTTTCCTCCCAGCTTAATACTTCTGTCTCTGACAATGTCCGCCTGCTTGTACTTTGCTTGAATTTAGTATCAACTGGTAAAGGTAACCTGAAGGACACAGCCCTCCTAGAGGAACCTGACATCTCCATGGATCCTGATTGGATTCGTTTGGGCCTAACCCAGCGCTTGCTGCTTCCTACACTGGCACCTAACTCTGACTCCGTGCTCTTAAAGTCAGCCAGTTCATGGCTTTGAGGGCCTGAATTCACAGCAGCATTATCGGTAGTAGCATCATCCTTTTTAGGCCTAAGAGAATGAATGGCCTTGATAATTTTACTCTCACATACAAAGTCCATATGAGGAGTCATCTGAATCGATCTTTCTACCTCCTCTGGAAGAATACATTCTGACAAATTAGGCCTGTGCCCTGGAGTTAGTGGCACGTTTCTGGTGCTCGACTGCTTTCTGTAAGGGGTGGGAGCTATGAATACTTGCAGATTAGAAGAATCCAAGACATATTCGTAGGAGCCCATGGAGTAGCATCTCTTTGGATCAATGTTGCTACTACTACTACTTGCCATGTTAGCTTCACCTTGGCCATCTACATTCCTGAACTTGCCGAGCTTGATAGGCATCATCTTTCCCACCACGCCCTTGTCTAGTGGCACAACATTGTCTGGTTTTTGTAAATAATCATTCATGATTTTGGGAGGTGAATTACTGATATGTCTGTCATTCTGTCCACTGGCAGCAAGATTCCTGGACACTTCTTCAGATTCTAATTCCTCTGTATCTGTTACAAATTCTCTACTTTCTTCATCAGAAGGAATAACAACAAAAACATGAGGGGAATTTGAATTGTTACGATCGGGCAACAAGCTTGCCCTGCAAATTGGGCAAGTAGAATGTGATAACAACCATGTATCGATGCACTCTGCATGAAAAGCATGGCTACACTTTGGGAGCAATCTTAGAGTATCCTCACCTTGAAATTCACATAAGCAAACTGCACAATCAGAAGTTTCTTTTACTCCCTTCACAGCCTTGTAAAGGAAAAGAGGCAGTGTATCGATGAAGGCCTGCTCAACACCAGAATCATGAAGATGAAACAACTGTTGCAACTGTCCTTGTAGAGCTGTCACATTGTCTTGACTTAAACCTGGATCTCCTCTCCTAGGTGTCTTCACAAGAAATCTGATCAGCAAATGGAGACATCCTGATATAAAAAATATGACAGCCAATACTATTATTATCACCAGAATGCTTGGATTGATGTCATTGACATTGCCCTCATATTTTCTAACTGTAGGTGGCACTGGATTGGCTGGATAGGACACAAGCTCCACTGGAGCAGAAGGAGGTGATAGAACATGCCCCTGCAATAACACCAATCTTCCCTGCGTAGAACTATCTGAGGAAAGCAAATGCATTCTGAACGTCCCCTCTAGCACCCTCTGCAATGCAAACGAAAGAATAACATTTCAGACTGTACCAAAATGTGTACACACCGGAACTCCACATGCATCACCCAAAGATAACAAATTTATACACTAACAAGCACAGCCCACGAGACTATAAGTGCGAGTATGTTATACTGGACAATAATCCTATAGAAGAACCAGGTCCACAAATCCATTTATCACACACCTACAGCATCAAATCTTGCAGAAAAACTTCGCATAATTGTGTATCTAGCATATAAGTTAAAACCCAATTTGGATATCAGTCATATACAGGCATGGGTATGCCACATAAGCTCGAAATCGAAGAAAAAAAGTGCAATGCGTTTGTTTCAAAATTATAAAGCACTACAAACATCAAATTTACTTTATAGATTACAATCCAATCCGGATTTCGGTCATATACATACTTGGCTGTGCGACAGAGGCCCAAATTCAAAGAAAAATAGTGTAACTGCACTAAAATGCATGTATTTCTTTCTCAAACTCCCCACCGGCTACAAACATCAAAAATCACACAAAACCACACATAATGTTTATCACAACATCAATAAACAGTGTCATGGTGAACAGTCTGTAGTAGTAGTCAAACGTCAGCCTGATTACCATACTTGGCTATGAAATGTAAATGAAACATTGAAAACAAAAAAACAAAATATTCCCTTTTTTTTCTTTCAGACACAGAAAGTAGAAAAGAAAAATAGCAGGATTTAGGTCTCAAGATCTCAACCAACCTCTTAAATGTCATGTCAGATGCCTTTCCAACTGTTCACTAATCTTCTAACAAGTTCCCCTTTTTGAAACCTAACTCCCCACCCTTTTTGCAAGCTAAACAACTCCTCGTACGCAGGACTGTTAGCATGATATTCCTGCAAAAAAATTGCTTCAGATACGTGGAGCACAATCCTTTGAATCATGAAATTGCAGTCGGTGGTGATAAGGCTCCATCACATAATTCTTGCATATCTCAGCGACATAACAAACAAGCTCGGGAAATTCTCCTGAATCTTTGTACTTAAAAAGTCAAAACCCAAACATAAAATTTGAAGGAATTCCGTGGGGGTTGCAACTAGAAAAGCATATATTAAACCTGCAGATCAACCACAGAAACGAGGGTTTGAAAAGGCCTAAAATTTTTACAAAGTGCAGTGCATTAAATGCATTGAAAAGCAGTAGGTGTGATTTTTAATGCAAATTTGACTCTTCCTCATTTATCAAAGCCGTGAGAGCTTTCCGCGTCTGCTTTATATATAACTCCACGTGCAGCCCCCAGGCTCTCGATTGTTAATTTGTTACTGTTGCCATTATTGCGAGTTTGCAGTAAACGCGGAGACGGTCTAGTTAGTGTGATTTTTAATGGGTTTTAATGATATCATAGAGAGAAGATGATGAATTCAACTTGTTTAAATCAGATGGGGAATTCAATGCACTTCACAGGTGATTTTAATATGGCCTGTCCCGAACAGCTATAGCGGTGCTTAAATGAGACAGCGGTCACATTTGGTACAAGTCCCACGGTCACATGGCTGATTTCTATCCATAGCCATAATCCCATCCTGAGAGTGTAAAGAAGAAACATTGGTATTGAGGCCTGGGCTCTCTTTTTTTAACTCGTAAAAAGGATATCCTTCAATTCTGTGACAGATCTGTTTACATGTTCTTATTTGCAAATGATAGATTGTATTGTGTGAGATGTGACCTTTTTTTGATTTGTTGCTGACACCCATAATATGGTTATAAAATTGCATGGAGTCAGCATTGGTCTCTGTGAACAAGCATGGCCATTTTTGGGGCTGTAACAAAACATGGATATTTGTGCTTTTGTATTTTATAGTCAGTCTGTGTGACTTTAGAAGGGTTTTTCATGGCTGTCTTGTTTGACAATTTTACTGGAATATCATGAAACTCCGAGCTCCATTCTTCCTAAATGGAAGAGCAACCATGTAATTGCTTACATCACTGCAATTCAAATGCCTAATCACTGAAACATTAACTCTTCAAGTTGCCCTCAAATACCACCTTGATATTGATGGGATTTACAACAAATTGGAAACATTTATTTGCTAATTCCAAGATATCCAGGCAAAGACAAGTTTTTGCGGATGATATTGTCAGTGAAGTTTGCATCAATATCTGTCACTGCTAATAAACAAAGCTATCAACCTTCCAGAAGACAGAGAATGGGCATTTAGCTCTGAGCTAGCTGGCGACGTCTGATAAAGAAATATGGCCGATATTTTATTGCATTTGGTAATTCAAACAAGTAGGCATAGACTTTTACATGGTACCTAAGCTCCTGATATTTTATTGTAACCAGTAATTCAAACTGGGTATGGACTTTTACAACACAGAACCCAGTTAAATAAGTGCAAGGAAATCATTATTTGGTTTTTTAATTCTCCTCGGCCTCTGTGTGCAGTTGAGACATTACTTTCTGCTTCACGTGGCAATTTAATATCCAGCTGTGTTCTTATAATTTGGTCTCAGGTAATGAACTTTGGTATTTAGTTAGGTAGTGATTTGGTCATGATTGTTGGTGTATTAATTTGGCAGCTGGATTACTAAACCAGTGAGGGCACCATGAGTTTATAACCTAACAAGAGAGAGACATCCAACTAATCTGAACAATATCTATAAAATTAAGGCCTTCATAGTCCATGAACTTATAAGATTAGAGAGTTTAATCATTTTGTACTTTTTAAAGTTTTAATTAAAATTAAATTATATATGTGATAAATTAAAATGTTTTTACTATTAAATTGTGTAGAATTTTTTATTAATATATTAGATTATATTTTGTAGTTTATTATAAAAATGAGATCAATTTTAAAGATAAATTATAAAATCAGCTCTTAAAAAGAGAAAATATTAATAATAAAAAATTTAAAATTGGTGTGTGTGTTTGGACATTTCGGATGGGACTCTGAATGAGTGTGGGTTTCTTTTGAAGAGTGTCATTAACACACATAGCATGAGCTTGATGCAAGGTTTATTTCGGTAGTAAAAATAATTCTTTGATGGCCTAAACATTTCAGGTGGGAGTTTCAAATGAGTGTGAGTTTCTTTCTGTAGTAAAAAGGATTCTTTGATGCCCTCCAATTTCTTAGGGGTCACATCCTTTTGCGGCCTCCCCATCCATCCTTGTCTATAAAAATTATCCATCCAATTCTTGTCGTGCAAGCTCCTAATGATTTATCTAGCTCTAGAGATAATTCTTAAATGTTGGCTTATCCAATTTTAATTTTCTTTTATATTGTATTTGCTAATTTTTATAATTTCGACATTGATATATAATTATTTTATATTCTATCATTAATAATATCATTGAAAAAACTAAAATTAAATTTTATATATATTGTATCTCTGGAAATTTATGTTTGATTAGGTTAGAATTGCTAAATCTAAAAATCCAAAGAAAATAATGGAGTGCAAAGGAGAAACATGAAAATAAATAAAACAAAGTTAACCAAATCTTCAATCTCCATGGCTGACCTCCATTACACCTTCTAGCTTGCTGCAAGTTGAAGAGTGCCCTCAGATTCTTCAAACAACTTAAGACTATGCCATGTCCTACACAAGTGTTGAAGGATTTTACTCTGCAAAGATGACTCTAAGTGCCTAAGAGAAGTTCTAAGTATGCATAAAAATGTGTTGTGAAAATGAAGATCAAAAGTTCGCCTAAATGCTTGAGAGAGAGAGGAGCAAATGAATTCGAAATTGTCATTTTATAAGAAAAGACAATTTTGAATGGATGGATGAGATTAATCTTCCAGAAAGATTCCAAGATCAATGGCCTAGAATTGATGCACCAAGAATATGCTATTCTTGGAGGAATCATAATAGGAAGACATGCAAAGACATGCAAGGTATGACAGACATGCAGACTATGACAGGAAATGAATGTTATGACAAGGGATTATGACAGGGCATCTTTGACCAAGTGGTGTATAAATAATTTATTTTAAATTATTTATTCGAAAATGGAGGAAATGGACAAGTGGAAAATAAATTATTTATTCAAATTATTTATTTGAAAATGGAGGAAATGAACAAGTGGAAAATAAATTATTTATTCACATTATTTATTTGGAGAAAATGAAAAGAGGAGCATTTAATTAAATGGAGAGATGAAAATTAGACCTTAAATAATTAATTTAGATTAACTATTTAATTAGGGGAGGTGGCATGGGATGATTTTAATAATTGTTTAACTATGGAAGAATTAAAGGACCATGAATAGATAAATAATTAATGGTAATTATTTAACTATAGATGAAAGATGACAAAATAATTAAATCAATAATAATTTATTTAACTATTGAAGAAGAGGAAGAAATTAGTGACACAATTAGTTTATTTAATCGATCAAGATAGAATAAATAGACATGAATTAATTAAAATTATTTAATTAATAGATGAAAATGAATAGGATAACATAATTAAGTATCTTAATTATGCTAGGATGAAAGTGGCGAGAAATGGAGCTTGCAGGCCTAGGTCAATTTTCAGTGTCTACATATATATATTACAAAATTAATAAAGTGGGCTTCCATAAAACTATCGAGTTTATCTATGATACTATTTCTATATATATTACAAAATTAATAAAGTGGGCTTCCATAAAACTATGAAGTTTATCTATGATACTATTTCTATATATATATATATATATATATATATATATATATATATATATATTACAAAATTAATAAAGTGGGCTTCCATAAAACTATGGAGTTTATCTATGATACTATTTCTATATATATATATATATATATATTACAAAATTAATAAAGTGGGCTTCCATAAAACTATGGAGTTTATCTATCATACTATTTCTCTAACAACATGAATGAATTTGTGGATATTTTTGGGTGGATTTGTTGTTTATTCCTCTAGTGACAAGGGATATGAGGGGTACTTTGATGGCGAGGATAGGGAATTTGTAATGGAAAAGTTCCCATATTTTTCATTACTTAAAGTTCCTCAATATTGTTTATTTCCATATACCTTTTGTTAACTTTTTGAGGGGTTGACTATTGTTTGTTGCTAATTTTGGAGATTTAAACTTGGAAAGGTGCTATTGTTTTTTTTGAAAGATGCAAGTTGTTAAAGCTTTGGAAGTCTCCTTCTATTAATTATAGTTTTTTCCCTCAAAGTTTGTTTTATGTTTATTAGTGTGTGCATTTTTTAATAATGTCAAAGAGGAGAATGAATTCAAATAGATCTCCATCTTTTTAAATGAATATGTAAGTCTATAAAGTTGTCACGATTATATCTTGTAGTTTTAAATTTTTGTTTTAATAATGTTTTGTATAAATCTTGAAGATATAAAGTTAAGGTAAATTGATGTTGATCTTATTTTATTTTTAATATTATCTTTCTTTTTTTATACGTAAGGTCGGTATTATTATATTAATTAAAAGCTAAGTATAAATGTCTGTCAAGCAAGAAAAGAACCACCATAGTCAAAAAACCACCACCTTCCTAAGTTACAGTTACCGCCACCATCAAAGCTAGAAACGTACCAATAGTACTGAAGAACTTCTAGAACAATAGTATGAACAAAAGACCAAAAAAACTACTTCACAACTAGCCACTACCATCAGACGAGAAAAATCAAAACCTAACCCCAAAGAAAAAAAGAACTGCCAACACCCACATTACAAAAACTTGTTTAACTTTGCAAATTCCTCAAACTCAGATTTCCAACCTATATCATCAACCGCAACCAGACCAAAGAATTTCTTCAGAAATTCAATTGCAGCCCCTGCCAACATACGATGACGCATCAAACTCGGCCCATGCAAGTCCAAAAGGAAAGGGAAAATCTTTACCGTGTCATCTTCATGAATTTGTTCCACGTCACAAGGCCTAGGGCAACCTCTACCTTCAATTACCACGTGTAGGGCTTCATCCACGCCTTCAACCAAATCTTCTTAGAAGATTTTCACCAGCAAATTCTTTGCAGTTGCCTTCGGAGTCCTCAAATCTAGAGTGGAAGCCAGTAAATGAGAAGAGACATGCAGGTTATCATGTCCATACTCCCCATTTTCTAAATGGCTCGTGCCCAGAACCATCTTTGCAGCTGCTACCACCAACAGATCATTGTTTGACAAAATTATTTTTAAATGTTGGTCCGTAATTACCTTGAACGTCGCTTGTCTCATCAATGACTTCAAAGAAATCAACATGTCTACTCCAACCCGAGCTAAGCCTGAGACTGAAACCTCAACCACAAACTTTGAGCTCTTTGCCATTAACCCTTCTACAGAAATAACAATTGGCTTTGGAGAAAACAAACTCCCATAGAAACCAGACCCAAAGGCTACAAAGAACACATGCCAAAAAAGCCTTTGGCCATCAATAAATAAGCAAACTTTACCCACCATACCGCCGCCATCGAACACAAATGGTACCCAGACTATCACCTGGGATGTCCTTGCAATAAGAATAAAATCCTTCCCCAATAATTTCACACCAAAAGCACTCATGAAAACAGGTGTCGTATGTGTCCTTAATAACCTGTCGAGAACCATTGACAAGACCCCAACACGCCTTCCAAACACGTCGCCACCGCAACCCTTCAAACAACGACACACGGTCACTGTGGCATCCAATGCCACCTCTCTCTGCCACGTTGGAGGGACGCCCTCCCTGCCACCCACCCTTTTAATATTATAATTTATGGATTTATATTTTTTAAATTATATGGTATTTTATGATTTTATTATTAGATGAAGTTACATTTATAGCTTAGTCATTTTTTCAAAATTTTAAATTCTTAATCTTTTAAGTTAATTAGTTTGAAAAATTAGTCATTTTTTCAAAATTTTAAATTCTTAATCTTTCAAGTTAATTATTTTGAAAAATTAGTTATTGATTCATTGACTTGCACATTAAATACTTTGAATTACGTGATTACGGACTTGTATTTATAATCATCTTCTAAGTTATTATCAAATAATAGATTAGCATCATCAATCAAACATTAACACTTCAATTCACAGTATCATTTGAGCATCTAAGGAGAAAACATGCATCATAGCATCACATTTCTACATCATCACATGCCTATTATGTTCTTTAATTTATATATTGGCAAATGGGCTTGATTGCAATTTAAGAAGTTGCTTGCACTTGATTATAATCATTTGAATTAGCACCATAAAAAGTGCCTAGTTATAGATAGCTTGCACATGATTTTGCATACATGCATACATACAGATGAAGATAAAGTATGTATTTAAGGACAAGAATATATTTCAAGACACATGTAACTCATAGTTGGTTTTAAAATAAAATTTCTTTATAGACTAATTATGTATGGATATAGTTATATACAATTTAGGCAACACTAGGGGACATGCACGTGTATATACCCCTAATAGTATATTGTAAAGATATACTAATATGCATATAAAATGATGCTAGATTAATATACATTATTGATTTGTGTATTATCTTATAGCATGTATAATATTTCTTAGTACACATAAATATGATTTCTAATATTTACAATAAGTAGTATGTAGAGAGAAGTAGAGGGTACTAGACTTGGCATGCTTTAGATGAGACATTGAGATATGCTAGTATATTTGTAGTCTAAGTACTTAGCCATGGGTCTTTTATGCTCAAGTAGATTATAGAAAACATTTTAGTTATGTTTCCAAGACACTCTCAAACTCTATGTGTTTCTTGGTAAAACATTGCTTGGTAGATCACACTTGTAGACATCCATCGATGGTGGACATACAAGGTGGATGAGGTCATGTACAAACAAATAGAATGTGAGAAACTTAAATAGTGGCATCAAAAGGAAATTTTTGACCTTCTATATGAATAACTCTAAGTTGAATTACTAGAACAACTCTTCAATCAGCTTGAAATATGGTTAAAATGAGGAAGAACAAAGTACCAAAACTAGGTAGAGTGGGTGATTAACAAGCTTGCACACATACAACATCTAGATACAACTTGGAGTTATGTAGTAGATTCTTTTGTGTAAGGAGTTATAATATCCATATATTGTAATATATTATTTTAACATACAATTTAGTTTACAAGAATTTGTAAAAATTTCTTATGTTTATCAAAAGAAAATTGTCGTGCTAAGTCAGTTTTTGGGTGAATATGTTACTTGTTGAGAAGCATGTCAAACCCCACATGGTTGAGTACTTACCCCCTACAAACTAGGATACGTGACAAAGGGTGTTATTCCTTTAACCCATTAATTTTATTTGGATATGTGTAGCCAACTTATGACTAGTATATAACCTTTAATTAATTTATGTAATCATTTATAATCTTCTAGAGGTAGTTAAGTTGGCCTAGGTGACATCCAATGCATAATTATGGTATATATAGGTGCTAGTGGTTAGTTTATGATCATCATATTGTGAATTGTGTTCTTATTGGAGACTCATGGAGGTTTTCTACTTTGAACTAGCTTATTATTCTCAAACATTATCAAGTTTTTGTACAATATTTTCTATTATTCTTCTCTTGTGTAAGTTATTTCATTGAAATTGGTATCAAAGCATGATCTTAGCATCCAAAAGGCAAGAAATAAGATATTTTTTTATTCAAGAGGTTGAGTTGTGAGACACATCTCTCTCAATTTGGAAAAAAATTGAGGGTTGATCAAGGACATATTGAAGTTGCTATAATATAGACATGAGGTCATTTAGAGCATATTTAAAGAATTATTGTGAAATTAGGGTTTCCACCAAGTTCCTTCCTAAGGATTTAAAACAATATTTCTTATAAAATTTATATAATTGATCAAGAACATATTGAAGTTGATATAGTCCAAATTTTTGAGGTCATTTAGAAAAGAATTGAAGGAGTTATTGTGAAATTATGGTTTCCACCAAATTCACTTTCAAGGTTGCAAATCAATAAATTTATTAGAGATTTTTTGAGAAGTTAGATCTCGTACATAGTAAGTTATAATTTTTTATTATAGATTATCTATTTTTTATTGCAATTTATTACAAAATTATTTTGTTGCATCATGGTGAGGGCTTCAATAAGAAGCAAGGAAAGGAATCTAGTCACTCCTAGAAATATTCTTGACAAAGGTGATCCATTAGTAGAGGAGATGAATACCATATTTTTGGATTATATAAGGGAAGAAGCTAACAAGATGAAGGAAAAATCTTGTCAAGGGTGGCAAATTAGATGAAAGGAGAAGTCACTAGTATGAAAGAAGACATGTTGACTTACATCAAGGATGCATGTCCCAAATCTAAAGATCTATTTGTGTGATCTATTAATCAAAAACACAACATGATGTTTCAAGTAATCAAGGTAGGTCATTTAGGCCAACCATTTGAAATCTTAATGATAACACTCATACATTATCTTAGAACTTGCTATTGAAGGTGGATATGTACAAGTTTGATGGAAAGGATTCACTGAATTGGATAAATTAAATGAAGCATTAAATTCTAAATGGGTAAAAGTGATAATAACCTCTTTTTATCTAGAACCAAAGCACTCTATACCTTTGTGCTAAGAAGAAGAAGGGTTTTAGTGTCAATTAATTATTTTTTACTAATGAATTATACACATTATTGTACAGTGGTATGGTATAAAACTACTTCAACCAAATAAAAAAAACTATGCCAAATAGGATTCATTATGAATTATATTTAATAGTTAGAGAATCTATCATTGCAAGTGGAAACAATCACTTGAAAAAAATTGAGTGACTTGTTTCCTAGTGGGCTCAAGGATCACATCCAACATGAGGTTTGCATGTTTAATGCAAGCCCTATATACGAGTTTTTCAGCATGGTACATAGGGTATCTAGAAAAAAAATTATCTTCTAAAAGGGAGGAATTCACTAGCAACAAAGGTAGGAAGACTCATACACTATTTATAATAGCCCAATTGTTATACCCAAAAATATAACCAATTTTATTTATTTATTATTTTACTCAAGTTACTAAGTGTTCCATTCATTTGTATACTAAAGTACTTCTATCCATTTGGGATAGGCATTCATACAATTCAAGATAAACATCCAACCATATGGGTTAGGAATTTATCTATATGAGACATGATTTTATCTATCCATTCGGGATCAATATCTTCCCAAAAAAGGTAGATATCTATCCATAAAGGAAAGGTATATGCTTTGGCTAGAGCCTTAGACTCATCAATACCATCTGGGTCCTAAGTCACTCTCTGAAGACTACAATCCCCTATTGGTAGTGCATCAAGGTCATTGTCTTTAAATAGTATATTTTTAAATATACTTATAAAAATAAATATTTGTATATTGCCTCAAAATTTGGCCTAAATCCTTGAGAAAACCAAGCAATCCATTTGATATTTTTTCAAGAATACAATAAGTATATTTATCTTGATACTTATCTTATATATTTCACCCTTAATTGAATGATTTTTTTGAATGATTAATCCTTTATTATTTTTTAAGTTGATATAATCTTCCTTGAATACTCCCTTAACCCTATACATGAATACCTGTGTATTGGTGTAGAAGAGAGGGATTCTCTACTCATGAGTTCTCTTCACTTAGAGAGCCTCATGAGGCGAACTGCCCTAAACTACCTCAAGAACAACAACGAGAGTTTCAAAATCAGAAAGAGTAGGTAAAATAGATTTTCTAGACAAACTGACAAGCTCTTGGCCAAAGGACATCAGCACAGAATATGGATGACAACACGGCACACTGGCATCTCAGAGGCGCGTTGGCATCTCGAAGGCACGTTGGCGTCTCGGAGGCACATTGGCATCTTGTCCAGACCAGAGAATGAGAATGTCTCAGAAAATAGCTAAATGATTACTTGTACTTCGATTGTTGAGAATTTACAGAATGTAGGAAAATGGCAAAACATGATAAAGTAGCATAAAGTGATAGAAATGAAATGAAGAGAAGTAGAAAAGATAAGGAGAAGAAAGGAAATACTTACAGCCACATAAGTGATGAAGCCTCCACCAAGCAAATGTCTTTGAAACCTACACGCGTGATATCTAGAGAAATTGTTGGGGCTGTATAGGGGTTTGCCTTAGTCAAACCCCCATTTTGGTGTTCCCACCTCCATGGAAAACTAAGAAGATAGAGAGAAAGAGAAATGAACAAAGCGTGTGGTGAAAGCAAAACCTGCTCAGGAGTAGAACCCACACCACCAAGTAGGAGTGATAAAAGAAAACCTCGCTTAAGGAGGAGAACCTGTATCACAAAAGAGGTGATAAAAGCAATCCTCACTCAAGGAGGAGAACTCATATCACAAAGTAGAAATGCAATAGGAAAGGGATATGAAATCCCAGGATGCTTACAAGCATGAAATAAGGGAGATGAAGCTGCAAGAGTGAAGCTAAGAGAGCTTGAAAGTGCTTGAAGCTGATATGACAAATAAGTGAGTTGTGCAAGCAAGAGCAAGATGGTAAAAGAAGTGAAGCTAGAAGTTGGAAGAATAGAGCTAGAAGAAGTTGGAAGATGCAAATGGAGTGAAAAGACTACTTTTAAGGAGAGAAAAGAAGCTTCTCCAACCGTTACAAGGCATTCCTAGTCGTTACCACCAAAAAAAGGTGAAGACAAGTGGCAAACATGCTCGAAGATAGTTGTTTGAGCATTGAAATGTCACAGGACGCTAGCGTGGCGTGCAGACGTCCGCTGCGGTGCGCTAGTGTCTAAACACGTCACACTACAAAACAATGAGAATAGGAAAATCCCAAAGTTTGATGTAAAGCTAATGCATAAAGGGTAGCTGTTGAAAAGGGGTTTTCGAGCATCCTAAGAGAAAAAAGGCTGATGTAGGGGCTAAAATAAGCCTACACAAATTCTAAGGGAGTGGACACTAAAGCGGATGCAAAGATGTATGCAAAATTGTGAGGGGTGCAATTTTACGATTATACATTTTGCCCCCACTTTAGTAGGCATATGAATCTACACTAATATGTACGCTAAAGGAAATCTACTAAACATAAATAACATCATATGCCAAAAGGATACTATAGAGGAAGAAGATAACTCTTCAAACCAAGGAAGCTTGCCCCCAGTCTGAAGACCTACAAAATAGATGCATTAGGCAAGAAAAACCTGCACCAGACAGCAATGTTAGAACATAAAAAGCTAAAGGATTTGAGTCAACAAAGTAAAGGAGACCTTGATGTAAAAGGTTGTCTCAATACTATGCGCCATCCCCAAAATAAGGAATAACACAAAGAAGAATTCTAAGATGAAGAGAGAAAAGGCATATACTTAGGACAAAGAAGATTAAAATATTTGATTCGGTATATACACAAGAGAAGAGAAGAGAATTTAAGAAAGTAAGTGCCTCATAGGGCCGCAAACTTGCAAGGAAGGTGTCCTCCAAGATCTCTCACATGAAGGAAACCGAGAAAAGTGCCTTACAGACAGGTGCAAACCTGCAAGGAGGCAACCCCCAAGATCTCTCACATGGAAGAAGTCAAGAAAGCGCCTTACAGACCCACAGACCTGCAAGGAAGGTATCCTTCAAGATCTCTCACATGAAGGAAACCCAGAAGAGCGCCTCATAGGCCAGTAGATCTGCAAGGAAGGTGTCCTCCAAGATCTCTCACATGAAGGAAACCGAGAAAAAGTGCCTTATAGACCTACAGACCTACAAGGAGGATACCCTCCAAGATCTCTCACATGGAGGAGACCAAAGGAAATGGACTTCACAGAGTCGACAAGCAGTGACATGTCTACCTATAGATAAAACATGTCAAAAAGTGGTCGTGTAGGTGGATAGTCATGCAGACCATCGATAAGTTGGAAGGTTTTCAAAGGGGTCCCTTGGGAACCCTTCAAGAGAAAGAGGGGTCCACTCAAGGGACACATTGTTCAAAAATCAAGTTCTAGTTAGGTTGCCCCCAAGCTAGACGCAAATTATTTCACTCAAGAGAAAAGCTTTCAAATGGGGTTCCTTGGGAACCTTTCAAGAGAAAAGGGGGTCCACTCAAGGGACACTTCATTTGAAAGACATAGAGCAGAGAGGGGGTCCTTCACGAGGGACACACATCTCCAGAACAAGTTATCATTGCCCCCAACATATAGGGGAGGAGAACCACGCAAGATACTTAAAACATACAGGATAGAGGTAAACCTCGATATCACTTGTCATGCGACGTAAAGATAGGTGCATCAATAAAATGGGAGTTTTATGGCACCTGAATCAAGCAGTTGTTTTATTTTATCCTTCAAGGCCTTACATTCACTAGTGGAATGGCCAGGCACTCGATGGTATGCATAGAAAGAATGTTTTTGTTTATCATGTTTATGAAATTTCTTGCAAGTAGAAGGAAGAGTGATTAAGTGGGCTTTTAGAAGTTGCAACAAAATACGCTCTTGCCGAGATAAGGAACGAGGATCAGGAAGCAACTCTTTCTCTTGTGGAGAAAGATTCGACTGCTCACAAGAAGAAGGCACAAAGATAGAAGACAACGAAGGAGGATCTCCATAGAGAGCATCATTTCAAAAATGTGGATTATGCTTCTTTACGAGATCTCCATCATCCTTCTTGATAGGACTACCAACATTAACCTCTTCAATAGAAGTGTGATCATCTACCTCAAAAGGAGGATCAACACTAAGAACATTACAATTTGCATTCACCTTACCCTGCGATACAAAAGAATGACCATCTTTGGTGGCGAGTGTGAATGATGTTTTTGGAAGGTCTGAGTTGATCGGGTTGGATTTATATTCCCTAATGAAAGAGTCAGTAAAGTCTAAGGAACCCCAATCATCACCAAGACATGCATTCCTTTGAGAAGAGATTGAAGGAGCACACTTAGGACTCCTTGCTTTAGAAGGATCTTATTTAGGGACATCTATCTCAAGAGTATCCTTTGTAGCGAGTATTGCTAGAGTAAACATCGACACAATGGAAGACACTAAAGGAATAAGAGTAGGCACAACTGAAGCTTGACTGACAGCTTCTATCTCGCATAAGTGCATAATGTTAGGGTCAAGTTTGACTGTGACTACTCGATTATTGCAAATGAACTTAATAGATTTATGTAAGGTAGATGGGACTGCGCCCATAGTGTGAATCCATGGTCTACCGAGAAGGAGGTTATAAGGTAACTTTTTTGACATAACATATACAAGGGTAGGTACGGTAACGGGTCCAAGCTGCAAGGGTAATACTATTGTACCTAGAGCTTTTCACCCAACATTATTGAACCCATAAATAACAACAAAAGAAGCTTTAAGAGAAGACAAATCAATATTAATCTTGGGCAATAGATCGATGCTACACACATTGAGTGTTGAACCAACATCAACGAGAGTACGTATAATGCCAACTTTATTAATGTTGACTATAATCATTAGAGGATTTGCTTGCTTCTGTTCTTTCGGAGGTGGGAGCTCTTACGAATAAAACGTGATATTCGGTGAATCCACACGAATAAACACCATCAATGCATTAACATTTGCCAGCCTGCGAAAGAAGGAAAGAGGATCTTTTGCAAGGCTTCCTAAAGCATACCTTGATAGACTGGAGAAGACTAAAGCAAGTCCCACAATGAGATCTTAGCTGGAGTAACCAGAGGTTGCTCAACAAGATTGTAATCACCAGGTGCTTCAGTTGTAGGTTCAGGTGCTTGAGGAAGGCTTGGTTGTTTATTTATTCTATTTTTGTAAGTATGGTCTACCGTTCTATAAGATGGAGCCTTAGAAGGATCAGGATAATCACTCTTAGATGAAACACTATCAATAGAACACATCCTTTTATGAGATGGACTAGTTGGAGTAACGTAAATGACCTGTCTCTTAGGCCTTTGAGGGGAAACAAAGACATATTACATTTACAAAATCATCACAACTAGTAGAGAAATTACTTGAATACATATTCCCAACATTGATCCAAACAAGATCAAATGTGGAAGGAGATTCATCATTCACTAATGCATCATCTCTAGAGGAGAGTGCATTGGAATAGATAAGAAATTCATCATTCAAAGATGCAACGTCTCTAAGAGAGAGTGCATCGGAAGGTATAAGAGATTCATCATTCACGAATGCATCATCTCCAAAAGAGAGTGCATTGGAATGAATAAAAGGTTCATTATTCACAAATGCATCATCTCTAGAAGAGAGTGCATTGGAATGAAGGTAAGGTAGAGTAATGTTAAGAAAAGTATCAATGATTTCATCTTCTTGCGACAAAATATCCTTCAAAGCCAAAGGACTTTCGTGAGAAGGATCAAATATATCAAGTGACATAGGCAAAGCCAAGTCACCATCACATGCATGAAATGGAATATCATTAATATTTTGAACAAAATTAGATATTGAACTAATAAAAGAAGATATTAAATTCATTATGATTTTTTTGGTATTTTCTATGTTCTAGTAATTTGCATTTTCGGAGGTCTTTGAAGCAGAATTTGAGGTCAGAACTTGCGTTAGTCCCTAAAATTTGATTATTGAAGGCATTAGTATTTTAGGAATTGAACTAGTTCTCTAGAAAACCTTTCAATGGTGCAAACGGTTCTGAATTCTGAGCACCGAGTCAAAAGTTATGAACCTACCAAGTAGGGGTAAATAAATTCCTAGTTTTTTAGAAGATTTTCTCTTCATGTTAGGTTCACCAAAATGTAGAAGAGGAGGATTCGCTACTCATGATTTCTCTTCACTCAGAGAGCCTCATAGGGTGAACTGCCCTAAACTACCTTAGGAACAACAACAAGAGTTTCAGAATCGGAAAGAACAGGTCATAGAGATTTTCTGGACAAACTGACGAGCTCTCGGCCAAAGGATGTCAGCATAGAATATAGATGGCAGCACAGTGCACTGGCATCTTGTACGGACCAAATAACGAGAATGTCTCAGAAAATAGCTAAATGACTACTTGTACTTCGATTGTTGAGAATTTATAGAATGTAGGAAAATGACAAAACATGATAAAGTAACAAAAAGTGATAGAAATGAAATGAAGAGAAGCAGAAAAGATAAGAAGAAAGGAAATACTTACAACCACACAAGTGATGAAGCCTCCACCAAGCGAATGTCTTTGAAATCTGCACACATGATATCTGGAGAAATTGTTGGGGTTGTATAGGGTTTTGCCTCAGTCAAAATCCTATTTTAGTGTTCCCACCTCCATGGACAACCAAGAAGATAGAGAGAAAGAGAAATGAACAAAGCACGTGGTGAAAGAAAAACCCGCTTACGAGTAGAACTCACAACACCAAGTAGGAGTGATAAAAGCAAACCTCGCTCAAGGAGGAGAACCTGTATGACAAAAGAGGTGATAAAAGCAATCCCTGCTCAAGGAGGAGAACCTGTATCACAAAGTAGAAATGCAATAGGAAAGGGATATGGAATCCCAGGATGCTTACAAGCATAAAATAAGGGAGATGAAGCTGCAAGAGTGAAGCTAAGAGAGCTTGAAAGTGCTTGAAGCTACTATAAAAAATAAGGGAGTTGTGCAAGCAAGAGCAAGATGGTAGAAGTGAAGCTACAAGTTGGAAGAATAGAGCTAGAAGATGCAAATGGAGTGAAAAGAATTCTTTTAAGGAGATAAAAGAAGCTTCTCCATCTGTTACAAGGAATTCCTGGCCGTTACCACTGAAAAAAGGTGAAGACAAGTGGAAAACATGCTCAGAGACAGTTATTTGAGCGTTGAAATGTCACAGGATGCTAGTGCAGTGTGCGAACATCCGTGCGGCGTGCTAGTGTCCGAACACGTCAGGCTACAAAATGATGAGAACGGGAAAAGCCCAAATTTTGATGTAAATCTGATGCGTGAAGGGTAGCTGTTGAAAAGGGGTTTTTGAGCATCCCAAGAGAAAAAAGGCTGATGTAGGGGCTAAAATGAGCCTACACAAATGCTATGGGAGTGGACACTAAAGCAGATGCAAAGATGTATGTGAAATTGCGAGGGGTGCAATTTTATGATTATACAATTGGGAACCTCCTCTGTTCACTTGACTACCTACATATATGGTACTTCCAAATAGGATCAAGGTGTAATATATGTTATATGTTCTAAGCTATGTTTGATGTGAATTATTTATGTTAGTACACAACCCTTTTTAGAGCCCCTTTTCCCTAGATAGTTTTGAGTTGTGATTACTACCTATGAAGGGAGTGTGCATTCAAAAGTAATTGATACTCATGACTAATACTTGTTTGCCTCATTTTCATCTACTGCCTAGTCCTAATTCAAAGAAATAATAAGATTCCTTGAATAATATAATGATAGTTATAGTTTATGAGACAATAGTTTCATTTTCCCCCTTTGAACTCAAATAATTTAGAATTCTATTAAAAAATGAACTATTTGGAGATCTTTCAATTTTCCTCAAAGTTTATAAGATGAAGGTTTTCTTAATAAAACTAAAAAGATCAAATTCAATCCCCTAAAAAAGCTATATGAAGGCCTTATGAAACTACATGATGATTCTTTAAGTTTAATCTATCATCATTTGGTTCTTTTGTACTATTTTTTTAATTTCCAATCCAAGAAATATTACCCATTCCTTGGATTTATAATAATATGGTGTCCCTTATTTCTCCTCAACAATTTATAGGGATGATGCCACATACACTACTGTTGGATTTCCATGTGAGGCTATGAGTGCAATAATTTAAGCACAATGAAATTACCCATAAATGTGAACCAAAGGCACTAGTTATATTGAATGTTGTGAGTTTTGTTTTCCTATCTTGATTTAAGTTTTGTTTAACTAAAACTTAGGAAATAATATAATTAAAATTGAAATAATTCAACATTGCATTTAAATTGAGAATCAAATTAATTACTATAAAATAATTAACTCAAGAATTTATAGAATTTACACCATAAATTTAATATATTACAATTAAATTAAAATAAGCTATTATTAAGCTCAATTCTTTGAATTAGAAATAAAAATAAATAATGTCTATTTGATAATATTAACTAATTAATCAATCTGTATTTTGAAATGAAACTCATTTATACTAACTAATTTCATTGAATTGGAACTAAATTTAGATAATATTATTCATCCTATTGTAGGAGGTACAATAAACAAACAATAATTGACACCATAATGTAATATTTAATTTAAGTATTTTTTCTAACATTTGAATAAACTTTGCATATATAATTTTTAAACTTAGTAATAATGATACTTGAGGGATATCAACATTAGGTACTTAATGAATTTATGAATCTATAATGAAAATTAAAAATACCATTCATTTTATAATCCTTTGTTAGCATTTTATAATAATAATATCATTACATCATAATCATATAAAATCACATCTATAATATGCATCATCATCATATCATTATCATATCCTCCACTAGACCTAGCATATCTTTCCTATCATGAGATTGATTGGAAAAATATTTTTTCTAGGCGACCTCTCAAGGGGGAATCCTACCTCCATCCCTTAGTATATTGGGGCATATTGGGGCATGTCATCACTAAAATTATTCATACCAATTTATTTCTTTGAAAAAATGCCATAAATAAATAAAATTAATATTTTATTTATTTCTCCAACTATAATTTATGAATTAAATTAAATATTTAATTCTTTCAACTATTACACCTCATCAGTCCAATCCATTTACTAATTTTAGGTCCTACCCTATATCAATTTTTTGTATCCATTGATTCTTCTAATTAATCTCCATTATTGATCAAATATCAAGTGAAGCATATAAATAAAACCTTTCACTCACACATTATCCCTTAGAGAAGAGTTTCATAGATTATCATTAGTAAGATTGATCATTATCATTATCAAGAGCATTATCATTATCATTATCAAGCAAGTTCATATTAATACATTTTATCTAGCTATCTTATCTATATCATTATTTATCTATTATCTTCGATCAAATATCATTATCTTGGATATCATATTATCATTGTGCTATCATGGTTATGTTATTTTGAAGAGAAACACACATATCAAGCATTCAAGAAAATATCAAAGAAATAATGAAATAAATTGAGATCTAGGCTATGGTGTATTTGTTCATTATTTGATTCATTCGTAGATCTTAAGCTTTATTGAGTTATTGTCAAGTGTGAATTTGGTACTTTCATTGCATTGTTCATATTTTACATGATTCACATTTTCATTCAACACCCACTAACATGGTCAACCGCACTAAGCAAGTGAGCCTCCTAAGACTCCAAACACATTACACAACATAGATCACCAAATTCACTTGCCCATTCCAACACAAACCAAACTTTCAAGAAATTGAAACTTCATCACAACATAATCACATCATTATGCATGAAAACAATTACCATGCAAAAATCACCAATCACATAGGACATGCATTTACTCACAACGTGCCATTCTACTTTATTCTCTAACAAATAACACCAACATGCATCACAAGGAATTAAAACATACTTGGGGGATCTAGTCCATACCAACTCAATGTTCTTGTAAGTGATATGAGTTATGGAACCTAAATACCTAAGGTTGAATAGTCTTCCATGTTTTGGGAGTGTCAAACCAATGTTGTCCAATTCAACCAACGACAACAAATGGGACCTCTTGCTTGCATGCACCAATTTATCATTGGTTCTAAAGAGTGAAGGTAATCTCTAGAATTAAGCTTTCCATTACAAGGAAACCACAAATCTAAGTCTCTTAATCATGCCATAACATATCATTGATTCCCAAAGTGGATAAGGGCATAGATGAAAAACATTGGCCAACCTCAAAAGAAACTATGGCATTTTCATACTTGTCAACCTCCTTGAGTGAATATAGGAAAAAAGAAACACCTCCAATTCACATTGCAATGAAAAATATGCCTCTCCATCCTGTTGATTTGTAGAAGGAAACTCATCCACTAACAACTCAAACTAAAAGAAATGAAGCTCATGCATACAAGAAACTTGAGTAGCCAAATTATCATCAATTAATTTTTTCTTCTACTCAACACTATTGCAAGCTATATGCTAGGACCAAGTGAAACAATTGAACTAAAGAACATTTTCATCCATGCTAAAAGAAGCCACACCTTCATTATAAGGGAAAGATTCATATTCAATTTCACTCACCTTAGGGACAACAGGAAGCCAACATACCTTACCATCACTTATATTGATGTAATATTTATTAGTAGTGTGACAAAAGTCATAGTGTGAACTAAATACGATAGATCCAAATGAATTTAAACCCTATTTAATTCCCTAAGAAATGATCCCAATAAGATATTTGAAATTATAAAGAACAAGAACCCATTAAAATAACATGAAATCAACATGAAAATGAAAGGGAAATCTATTCTAAGACCTTGAATATTATCCTATTAGGGGAGTGATGTCACATTGATGTGGAATGGTGACCCTTTCCCAATCCCTTGGATAATATGAGATTCAATCGATTTTATTGAAGAGAATCGACGAAACTGATGTGATATGAACGAAACATGATAAATGTCTTGTTTAGCATGTTAAAGATGAGTTATAAATGCTAAAATGGTTGATAAAATGAGTGGAATCTATGCTATATGGAAACAAAATTCAAAGATGTAAGCCATGGATGCAAGCTATGCTAAAATGAATGCAAACTAAGTTAACATGGAAGCCATTAATGGATGCTTAAGCTAAATATGAGTGAATATTAAACTAAAATACTAAATGATGCTCAATATGGATGCAAGTGAATATGAATTTCAATAGCATAACTTTGCTATCAAAAGATGGATCCATTTCTCTCCAAATGGTGATGTATTTATAGGAGAGCAAATGAAGATCAATGAATCAGATTGATTTGGTCAATCAATGGTCAATATTGAAGCAAGGGTGAAACATGGATCAAGGATTCTCATCAATGGATGAGAATCAAAGATCACATGGATCAAGGAAAGATCAAGGGATAAGAATGATTCAAACAAACACACTTTGTAACAACTTTGAAAGTTTGTTACAAAGTTTGTTTGAAAGAAATCATTCCCTTTTTGGAGCCAACTAGGAGAATATTCCTTTGGAATATTTCCTATGCAAGTGGATTGGAGGGGAGATTAGTAATTTAGTTAATTAAAACTAAATTTGAATGTGCAAGATGGAGAATAATAGGATATCCATTAAATAATTAACTTATTTAATGAAAAGGGGTACAAATGACATTTAATTAAATAATTTAGGATTATTTAATTAAATGAGAGGACTTAGGGTTTAAATTAAATAATTTGATTTATTCAATTCAAACAGGGTGAAATGTTAGTTTGAGAGGGGGGTGAATTAACCCAATTAGGTCAATTAGATTAATAGGTAAAAATGAGGCATTTGATTAAATTACTAGGTTAATTTAATCAAACAAGCAAAGAAGATGAGGTTCAGGATGAAATGATGTTAATATATTGAATTCAAGTGTGTAATACCATTCAAGACATTTTTTAAGTGTCTACATTTCACCCCTTTTTGAAGTGAGGTACCTATTACATTGGTTCAAAGATTGACTCTTTTCGGATTAAAACTGCTGCTCAAATCAAAAATTTAAAAATTTCTGATTTTTTGATGCCCCACTGTTGCCCCAACAAAAGGAATTAAGCCGGTACCCTGCCCCCTCGAGAGATTGGGAAAAAAATTGAATTTTGGGTCAATCTCTCGACAAAGATGAAACATTGATTTAGGTGCAAAGACATGCCCCGAAATGTGAAAATGAGCTCAGAAATGCAAAAAAATGGTACAAAATAAGCTTCATGGTGCATGAATTGGTAAAACAGGCTAAAACCCTAGCTTTTCTATCAAATTAGGGCAAAAAACCCTAATTTTTAGGCATAAATATGTGCTAAAGGGTTACATTCAGTTCATTTGTGCATTCACATTATCGAGATTTTGTGCTTTTTGAGATCTAACACCTTGGTGATATGGCATGAAATGTGCTTCCTACCCACCCTTTCGACTGAGTGCAAGAGTTCTAGCGTCGAGTAGACGTAGGACCCTGGGTATGTGATTCAAATTTTTTCTTGATTTACGCATTTTTGTGCATTTATTAGGGTTTCAAAACTAGGTCTCTTAGGGCATCGCTAGATTGCG
This sequence comes from Sequoia sempervirens, assembly GCA_007258455.2. Classification (NCBI taxonomy): domain Eukaryota; kingdom Viridiplantae; phylum Streptophyta; class Pinopsida; order Cupressales; family Cupressaceae; genus Sequoia; species Sequoia sempervirens. The sequence continues at coordinate 481,701,285 of VDFB02000015.1, read as the reverse complement.
ACACATTGGTTGATGTCGCTATTGATTTTATAGCGATGCACCTGCAAATTTGTGTCCAGTGACACACCTTATCCAGGGTGACACACCTTTCAAAGAGCAACACACAGGGGTTTTTGGTTTTAGTGATGCCATTGAGAAATGGTGATGCATTTAGCAAAGAGTGATGCACCTGCTAATTTTGGTATAGCAACATGTTGAAATACCGATACGCTATTGAGTATAGCGATGTGTGTCGCTAAATGGTGACACTCCCCCAAAAAAAAAATAGCGACACACTACAGAAATAGCAATGCTATTGATGTTCTAGGATTCAAACACTTAGATTTTAACCAATTTCTAGATTTTAGGAAAATTGGCGTTGTGTGCGATGCGTGCAGGGGGATATTCAACCCCTTATGTCTTGGGAGCATCGATCTGACCTTTTCTTAGTAGTACGCGACTTCAATGATTTGGCAGTGGAGCACTTGGGAGCTCTTGGATTAGGGTTCATTGCCTTCACATTGGAGATCTGTACCCACTTAGTGATGATGACAACGTTGATCGAGCGATGGCACAACAAGATGTCCTCATTCCATTTGCACATCGATGAGGCTATAGTGACACTGGAGGATGTGTGGCGGATCCTTCAGCTTCCCATTCATGGGGAGTATGCCATTTACGACACAGATGTTGAGAGGGATGCATGTTGTGATTTTTTGTGTTTAGATGAGATCATTCTAGTGAGATCATAGATCGACTTAGATCTATACCACGGTCGGGTTCCCATTTTAAGATTGGTTGTGGCTACGCTGATTTCTGGTGTGATTTCCCCAGACTGATGGGACAAAGGTTTCAGTCTAGGTTGGGGGCTGACATGGCATGACTTGATTCACAGGACAATTTTGTATGGATGGGGGTTAGTTATGTTGGCCTTATTATATCATGATATGCATTAGGTAGTCTACTACCAGGGGAGAGGCATCAGAGCTGGCATCATGCTTCTTCATATTTGAGCTTATGAGAACATAACAGTGTTGAGACCCATTGTGGTTCTGGCAGATATACATGGGGATGAGCCCATTATTTTTTGGTACTGAGTGGCCATGACACTATAGCACACTGGGCCCATAGGTATTCCCTACTAGTAGAGGGTTATAGATTATATGACCACTTTCAGATGGCGGTTGTGGCTTTAGATACCAGCATGGTATGATGATCAACAACAACTCTTCTTTTCCAGGTAGACCCACTACATCTAAGGACATGAGCATATTATGAGCGATATCTACCTGACTACGTGGCACAACAGTTTGGGGAGATTCAAGATGTGCCCCTAGAGGATTATACAACAATGTTTGCCTGATCTCAGAGAGAGGTGGAGGGGGACAACAAATTGAGCTACATGTGGCGGTCAATGATTTTAGATAGCTGGTTGCCCACCCATGGGCATATGATCAAGGAATACTAGATGTAGGGACCACCCTAACGTATGATGCATTGTGGATATTTCCGACACGATTGATAGACCCAGTGGGGGATACCCCCATGGTAGAGGTAGGGGTCATGGTAGAGGTAGGGGCAAAGGTCAACAACATCTAGACCAACAACCATATCGACAGAGGGTATAGGTTATGGAGCATGGAGATTAGGTATGACAGGATCCTGGTCAGCATGACCAGGGGCACTGACCTTACTAGAATCCAAACCAGCCACAACAACTACCAGGGCCAGATCCTAGGGATGGGAAGATATAGGTTCTTATCGTAGAGATAGACCAGCTGCAACAACAGCTGCATGATATGACAACAAAGTGGGATTGCGAGGTTCAATTGTGACAACAATTGGACTTGCAGCTGGTCTAGGAGACTAGGAGATGACAACTAGAGGTTGTTATAGTTGTTGAACAAGGACAGGTGGTGGCTACTAGGATGTACAAGGATGTAGTTTCAAAGGTTGTTTATTACAAGACCTTATATAATCAGGATGTTCCTTGAGATATTCGACAACTAGACTACTCATAGAAGAGTGGGGTAGTATCGAGGGCTTTCGATGGTCGTCCATCTGTTAGATAGCCAAGAGATCCAAGCCACCAGCAGGATTAGTCCCACCATGGGGATTGAGGCAGCAAAGGATAGCCTCTATATGGACACTGTTTTGATGTATAGCCTGATTTATTATATAAATACACATTCATCGACTCATTTTTGATAGCCTCCTATATATGTATATTTGATGATAGTTACACTTTGACTCAGTTATTGTACTGTGACATTCATTTTTTGATATATATATGAGATGGATCGTTTGATTTATGATGTTATGCATTTATATGCTATGTGATGCGATGTTATATTCATTTTATGTGTTATGATTATGTACGGATGTAAATATTTATGTTATGGATGTGCTTCTTTATTTATGTTATGTGATATGAGATGATCTATGATGTGATGCTTATGATATGCGATGCATGATATAGATGCAATGGATGGATGTTTTCATTTCTTTTTCAGTCTGTCTATGACATGCTATGAGATGGATATAGTTTTCTCTTTCTTGTTTCCCATATGATGATTTCATTCTTTATGATATGCAGATGATATGATATGCTTATGTAGGATGTATGTATGTTAATGGTTTGTGGATGCAAGATGGATGCATTTGATGATTTTTGTTGATTGTCATGATGCCAAGTTAGCGTGGAAAACAAGATAGAAGAATAAGATGAATGAATTTGACCATTGATTTTGAGATTGATTCAGAAGTCTAATAAGTCCATGATCTATCGAGACTTTATTAGTTTATGGTGATGAGATGGATGATTTGCTCATATTTGGGATTGGGACTTTCCATCATTCCTTATGTTTGATATAACACATAGACACGATGCATCAGGGTATTAAGAACCAGGATGGTGTTGTATCTAGTGCGATGGACTTTGAATATGCAAACATATAGGATAGTACTTGTTCACACCTTGACATATGGAAACCTCTTTGGAATGTAGTTTAGAATTTTAGAATATATTGGACCAAAGCATACACAATAGTCAACAATCTACTCTAAACAACCTCCCTACACACAACTAAGTAAGTATGCACCAAGATTATTTTGCAAAAATACCCACAAGCACAACAAATGAAAGATAATGATCAATGCCCCATCCCTTTCTCTCTAAATCATTTTAGACATCATCGAGAGGTCCTCATAATGGGTCAACAAGATAAATCATAAGAAAAGATAAAAAACAAACAATCAATGTTATCTATATCTCTTGCCAACGTAACATAGCTAAGGTGATTTATGATGTTGATGCCCATTGTTAGAAGGATGCATCCTAGGGAATGTTTATCAAATGCTTTGACTAAGGCTAAGTGTGTGATAGGCCGTTGATACAAACACCATTGGCTCATTTACCTATGATCTAGACTTTAGATTTTGACTTTTGATTTCTCACTTTACAACTTGCGACACTTTTTTTCTATTTGTTTTGCCAAAGTTTGAAGATGATGATTGATTTATTATGGATGAAGTTTATTACAGGTGAAAGCGGTATGGGATGGATGGTTTTGGATTTTCTGGAATATTTCAATATTTTTGGTGTTTTGAAAATGTTTTGAGGTTGTTTTTGGTCTCTTTGAAAGTTTATGTGGATGTTTTTTTTTTGGATTATTTGAGGTTGTTTAGGGTTTTCTAAGGTTTTCCAATGTTTTGGGCTTTTTTAATTTTCATTTTTTTGTGTGTTTTTCTAAGCTTTCAAATGTTAATGGGATTTTTCAAGTTTTGACCAAGAACCCAACCTAAAAGACTATCCTAGGGGCCTCGGGGGCTTATCAAAGATGAGCCTTGCCTACATTATACATGTAGAGACCACATAGTTTGACTAACTTTAACTTATTATTGATGAGATATGAACACTTGATGGATTATCAATTTATTATGATGGACTCCTAACCTAAAGTGTCTCGGGGGTACATCAGTGATGGCCTTGCTTATGTTCAATCTCAGAGACAATGTAGTTTGACATGGTACTATTTTTGAATTTTCAATGTTTTGACATGTTTATGGATTTTTGATGTGTTTTGGATGTTTTGGATTTTGACTATAACTTTTTAAATGTTATTTGGATTTAAGTTGTATAGGATTTTGAATGTTTTTTAATTTTTTATTTGCAAGTGTTTTTGGATTTTGATGAGTTTTTATGAATGATTTTGGTATTTTCGATGAGATTTCAAATAACCTTAAGATATACAAGAACTTGATCTGATGCATAAAAAATTGTCCCCAATGTGATGCGATAAAATACCTTGATATAGGTAGGACAAATTGACCTTAGGAATGTGCCAAGTAGTACTAAGGGGAATATGATACTTTACAATATTAAGTTATGATATGGATGTGGATGGGTGATGGAATAAATAGGATGAATGATGTGATGCGGTGGATGGATGTGAAGCATGATAAGCTAAAGAGCCAAAGATAGATGGAGGTGATTATTTACACAAGGCATTTGTTTGCTAGGCTTTCACCAAGGTACTTTCCCAAAGCACTACCGAAGTGGTTTTCACTAGAGGACGATTTTTTTATTTACTATTTTCAATCCTTTTTCTTATTTTCTTGGAATTTTGATCATTTTTTTTTTTTGTATTTTGGATTTACACCCTTCAAGCCTAGGCATAAAACTTTTTGAGATGTAGACTGTTGATTGGCTTCTGAAAGGGTTCACCTTCAAGCGTTGATAGTTGGTACACTCCTGATCCATAACTTGTTGTGACAATGAATGGGCCCAATCAATTAGGCTTAAACTTTCCTTTATTGTCTTGATCAAGAACATTCTTCTGATTCCACTGTAGGACAAGATCCCCTACCTAGAAAGACCGACTCTTGATCTTCTTGTTGTAGCTCCATTTCAGTTGGTTTTAGTATGCTTGTAAGTGATTTAAGGCATCAAGATGACACTCATCCAGGAATTCTAACTCATTCAACCGAGAGACCCTATATTCTTCATTAGTGATCAGATTCTGCAGTGACACTCGCAGTGAGGGAAGCTCAACATTAATAGGTAGGATGAATTCTAATTCATAAACCAAGGAGAAAGGGGTTGCACCTGTAGGCATGTGGATACTAGTTTGATAAGCCTAGAGGGAAGGATTTAACTGTAGATGCTAGTCACGACTAGCTTCATTGACCATCTTCTTTAGGATATTTAGAATGGTCTTGTTTGTAGCCTCAACTTGACTATTGCCCTAGCTCTTTTACATCCTGATTCTTGAAGGGTGTTTTGTTATCTAAGATAAGGGCTTGTGGAACACCATAGTAGAAGATAAGGTAATTTAGGATAAATTTGGAGATTTGCTTCCCTGTTATGTAAGTCATAGGAATGGCTTCAATCCTTTTGGTAAAGTATTCAATGGTCATGATGATGAATTTGTGACCATTAGATGAGGTGGGAGTAATCTTTCCTATGAAGTCAAGCCCCCATTGCGAGAAAGGCCAAGGTGTGACCATTGGTTGTAACTGTTATCACCTGAAATTACACCTTGTTGAACTTGATGTTCAACACCTTAGTGTAACATGGGAAGACCTCTAAAGATGTGGGTTTCTTGTAAACAGAGGTCAACCTCTTGAGAAGGCTGGCTTCCTATGGTGTCATCTAAACGTTACTGATTCTTTAAGGAAAAGGGAGAAGGAGAATGCTTTAAAATTAAAACTAAATCCTATGGTGATGCATCTAAACGTTACTTGGATTTGAAACCAAACTTCATACACTTGCTTGCAATGATTGAAGATAAATTTGCACAACTCGCTTCTGTATATATTTTTGCAAAAGTGTTTCACAAACAGGTCTTGGTGCTAAGATTCCTAGAAGGAAAGTTAATTTCACATCTAAAATTCATTACGTCTTTTGACATAATTTGTAACCTGCAAAAACATGCTTTCTGCATAAAGGTTCTAAAATCTGAGACAAAGCTCGAAGGAAATAAACATTTACCTCACTAAAAGCTTGATCAATCAGCTGAATGAACACAAAAATGCAAAGAGAAAGTAGGCAAGAGCTTCAAATCAATAGTAATCAAGGTACTTACTGAATTTCATCTCCAAAATTGAGTTACAAAAGTTTTCTAATCTGAGAGAGGACTACAAAAGTCACAGACTTCAGAAAAAGCATAAGAACTCCTTTACAAAGAGGAAAAAATGCCTTATATACAAAAAGATGTCGGCCCCTTAGGGATTACAAAAATATCCTCCTCCAGAAGGATCTGCCTTTAGATCTTTTGTAGGAAGTTAATGTTGCGTCCCCATTGTCCATGTTGGTGAAGAGTTGCTCCAGGAATGGCCTCCTTGATCTTTTGCAATGCTCACATTAACTTTTGGTCTCATGTCTATCTTCTAACCTCCCTATCGAGCTACTTTGAATGCTCTTGAGCTCAGAGCAGATCCATGTCCCTCATTCTATTGATCCTCCTCTCATCGGTCAAATTGCCACGGCTCTCCTGTAGCACACTCTGATTGGTTGAACAGATGCTTCATGGGGGTGCCAGACAGTCAAAGGTCATTCAAATTGAATTGCATGTCAGTGAGACACTTTCCGTGTCTCCCCGAGTGGATTATGCCCTTTGGAAGTTATCGGCATAGCCTGGGACTGTCAGCGGGACCTCATATCGAATGCAAAAGTTATATCGATACCATAGAAAACCATTGGAAAGAAAATAGTTGTCGGTCAGAGGTCATGGCAAGCTCTCATCGATCACACCGATATCCCCTTTCATTGGCAAAACCATCGCTATCGGCAAGACTCCACATTGTCAGCAAGAGCTTTAATCGAGCCCTTCATCCTTCGGCGAGACACCATCGGGTCGGGGAGACCTCATAGCGAGCTCCCTTCCTCTCCCTGAGCTCATTCTATTTCGGTGAAACCTTTCCTCTTTGGCCAAACCTTTTGCCAATGTCAAACTCTATCGGTGAGCTCACTTTCCTTTGTCGAGAGCTCACCTCATTTCGGGGATACATCCCTATGTCGATGAGACATCATGGCAAGCTCTCTCATTCTCCTGGAGATCCTTCATTTGTCGGGGAGACATCGCTATGTCAGAAAGACTTTATTTCGAAGGAAAAACCATCGACAAGACCATCAGTAGTCAGCCAGACATCATGTCAAAAATGCTTCCTTTCTTTCACCGAGACTTCTTTGTGTTGGTAGGACATCTCCCCGAGACCACCATCCTATGCCGAAGAAATTCTGTTTTGGTGAAACCTTTCACTATCGGTGAAACCTCATGGCGAATGTAAAACTTTATCTCTGATGATGGCCTAGTCAACAACTGTCAACGTGACTCCCACTGGTCGGGAAGACTTCATAGCGGATGACAAGAGTCTTATCGATGGCCCTTTCTTTCTCAACAAGATGATCAGCTATTGGCAAGACCCTTCATCGAAGCCACCTCATTACACCGAGATCTTACCCTTTCGGCGGGACCTTATTGGGTTGGCAAGACATCTTGGCGGGCCCAAAACCTTTCAGCGAGCTCCCTTCATTTGGCCAGACCTTTTTTGATCAGTAAGACCTCATGCCGATGAGTCTCCTTTCACTGATACGTCCCCTCCTGTTGGAGAGATACTTCCCTTGCGGAGGGAGATACAAAATCTCACAGCGATTAAAATGTCTTGCCGACCGGGACATTTCAAAATGAATAGAACCACTGCTAGTCGGCAAGACAACTGGAAGGTCTTGCCGAATTTCTCCTTAGAGGAATTTTATGCCAAACTTGACTGAGGCATACTTTTCAACTGAGCTCCTTGAGAAATGCATTAGGGGTATGATTTAATCATGCAAAACACTTGAAACATAGGTTGCCCCGCTTGATTGAGCCTGTAGGTGAAAATCGGGTAACAGTAACCCCTAAGTTGGAGCATGGATAAGATCTCCATGTTGTTGACATTGGAAACACTTCTGCATATATTGATTGGATTCTCTTTCCATGGTTGGCTAGTAATACCCCGTCCTGAATAGTTTCTTGGATAAGGTTATTCCACTAGAATGGGAACCACAAATTCCTTCATGTACTTCTATTAAGGTGGTCAAGGTTTCCTTTTGGTCGAGACATCATAGTATGTCCCTCGATGCTTCTACGGTATAAGGTATGACCTAAGATGATGAATCAAGACACCTCTTTAACAAAGGTCTTCTTAAGGTTGGAGGTGATATCAGATGGGAGGGTACCTCTACTAATATAGGTGAATATATCATGATAGCATGGGGATCTAGGAGCAACCATTACACACAAAAAATTAGATTCAAGAATTTTGAAAGTCGATATGAGAAGTTTTTCTATCAAGAATTCACATTGAAGGACATTGTGTGGCATGTCTAACAAAGACCCAATTGTCACCATGGCATCTACTGCTAAATTATTCATGCATGGTATCTACTCAAAGGTTATATCAATGAAAAAGACTTTCTACCATCTTCTTATAAGGAGTGAGCTTATCATCCTTGGTTTGGTAGTTGTCATTGACTTGGTTAACAATTAGTTGTGAGTCCCCATAGACTTTTAACTCTTGTATATGCCATTGGACTGCTATCCTTAGACATGTTATTAGGGATTTATACTCAACAATATTGTTGGTACATGGAAATGAAAGCCGATATGAATTTGGAATACAATTACCTTGACGGGTGATAAAGAGAATACTCACCCTTGATCCATGTTGGGTATATGGCCCATCAAAGTACAATTTCCATTGATCTAATATGTTGAGAAGAAAGATTAATTCATCAGGAAACTTAGATACCAAAGGATTCTCTGCATAAATGGGTGCTTTAGCTATTTAGTTTGCAATGACTTGTACTTTGATAGCTTTGCACTCCACATACTCTAGATGTCAAATTCAGTCAATATCATTACCCATTTGGCCATTCACCTAGTGAGATTTTCTTTAGATAAGAGATATTTCAATGGGTTGATCTTGGCAATAAGCTTGATTTGGTGTGAAAGCATGTAATGTCTAAAATTTTATGAAGCAAAGACCACTACTAAGCATGCCTTCTAAATAGATGAGTAATTCATTCAATACCCTACCAAGGTCATGCTGATGTAATAGATGGCTCTTTCCTTTCTCGTTTCATCATGTTGGGCTAGAAGAGTACCTAGTGAGTTGCCGATGTAGCTGAAATGTATAAGATCAATGGTTTGTTTGGTATTGGTGGCATGAGAACTGGAGGTGATAATGCTGGAAATAATATGCCTCAATTTCACAAGCTGAAACCTTTGAAAGAGCCAAGTCGGTGTGACATTGCTTTTGTCAAGCTGACTGGCAGTTTAGTAACCTTGTGGTTTGTATAGGTCGTCGAGACAATGCTTCTGTCTTGCCGACTGATGTTGTCACTGTGACTTGTGGCGTTCACTATAACCCTCTGCCGAGTGGGTTGGTCTGGTCGATAGGCCATTCTTATCGGATATTAAGGAGACTCTGGGTGACAAGCGGTGTCGGGGAGATTCATAGCGACTGGAGTCATCGGAGTAACTCATATGCTTCGGTATGAAGTCTTACCGATATGGAAAGTCTTGTCGAAAGTTTTACATTCGAAGTCATCGGGGAGACCCTTGGCCGAAAGGCTTTCTTCGGTATGAAGTCTTATCGATATGGAAAGTCTCACCGATAAGTATTCACTTGGACTCTTCGGGGTAACACAGAGGCTTCGCTATGAACTCTTGGTGACATATGTTTGTCTCACCGATGCTCATCGGGGTAACATGGAAGCCTCAGTAAGAAGTCTTTCCGATAGGTATGAACATCGGTGTAATCTCCTGGTGATAGCGGTAAGTCTTGCTGACACTGTCTGTTTGTTATCGGGTGTCTTCGGTGAAACTCCTAGCAATTGAAGTCTTCAGCGAAAGGTGTGAACTGTTGGAGTAACGTCTCAGCGATAGCCTAAGTCTTTCCGACGAGTGTTCTTTTCAGTATGAATTGAAGGCTCGGTGTGATCTCTTGGCGAATGACAATGGTCTTTCCGAATAGTGATACAAGTGATGATCATCGGTATGAGGTCTTGGTGACAAGGCGAAGTCTGAGTGACAACTTTCTAAACTCAGTGTAACCTCTTGCCGATAGTAATGACTCTTGGCGATATCGACAGTCAGGCCTTGTGGCATCGGGGAGACACGGTTAGTGTCTCACCAACATGTGAATACATTGTGAATGCCTTTGACCGATTGGGAGACCATCCTACGTGGTGTGTCTTCGACCAATTAGAGAAGCTGAATGGGAACCATTGGAAGTTGGTCTATTGTGGCCGTTCTGTGAGGAAGTTCAATAGACTGGAAGCGAAATGGATATATTCAGGAATTGCATATGATGTTCGGTTCGATGAATAGTTGGACGAATGGTTAGATGAATAGTTCGATGAGTGATCAGTGAATGTAATTATGAGAGTATTGTATCTGGAGTATTCTATAGCAAGGTTGATCATTGTGAATGCTGTTGTAAATTTACATCAGAGAGAGTGAAGCCTGTACTCTGTATGTAATTTCATTACTATAATACAAAGGGGTTTTTCTCAGTGTGGTGGGTTTTTCTCCCATAAGGGTTTTCCCACATAAATTTGGTGTTCATCTGTGTATGATTATTTATCTATTTCTATTATTGCTTTCAAGTGTATCTTAATTGGATTGTAATTGAAAATTTAAAAGTATCTCTGCATTCTTCCCTGAGGTTTTGACATTAGGAGAGTTGTTTCTACACCTTAGCTTTCCTTACAAGTGGTATTAGAGCCTGGCCAGTTGTGTTATCCTTGTGGGTACATTGGGTTTTTTGAGTCAATTTCTGTTAGTGGGAGTCTTGTAGAAGTTTGGTAATTTGAATTACAAGTTAAGATGGCAAGCACATTAGGAAAGATTGAAATTGAGAAATTCAATGACAACAATTTTGAGTTGTGGAAACTTAAAATGGAAGATCTGTTAGTTGATCTGATTTTTGGATTGTTGTGTCCGAACGGGCTTCACAAGCATGAAGGCCAAGAAGATTGGGACCTGCGATATAGAAAATATAAGGCTGATAATTTATTTATGCTAACTGCTCTTCCTAATGTTCATGAAGAAAAAGATCACTCTTCCTTGTGGAAAAGATCGCAGCCATTTTATCGTGGAAAACTTGGTGAATAATAAAATTGTTCTTTAGGAAGAAGCCTACTTTGATAATGCGGTGAAGGAGGGTCTATTGCTAATCATTTGAATGCATTTAACATGCTGATTGCACAATTAACTTCTGTTGGTGTAAATACTAATGAAGAGGATCGTTGTATGTTGATATTGTGTTCTTTGCCAGATTCATGGGATCACCAGTGATGGCTATTGGGAGTACAACATCCGGGGCCCCAAGATGGAAGATGTTGTTAAGCCTTTGTTATCGGCGAGATGAGAAGGGAAATCTCTCCGAGATGGTGTTAGAGGCGATCGGTAAAGAGAAAGGCAAGAAGAAGGACAAGAAGTCCAACCAACCAAAGGGTTGACTCTCAAAGCCCTCCCCGCAAGAAGTCCAAGGTAAAGTGTTGGAATCAGTGGCAACCTCGGCCGCGTCCGAAAGGATTGTGGAAGAGGAGAAAAAATTAAGAAGAAGAAGCATTCTTCCGGCTAAATGACTCTTCCTCATAGTGATGCATGCCTTCATTGGGTAGTTTGGCTATGTGCATTATATGATGTCCTGGGTCGATTGATTCCTGAGCATCTTTCCACATGACATCTCTCATAGAGATCGGGTTCATGAAGTATGGAAAAATAATGATGGTGGAAAGGTGTATTTGCAAGTGATTCATCACTGAAATAGTTGGCTATGGAAGAGCCGGAATTCACCCCTAATGGAAGAGTGCGAAGGAACAATTATGTAATGTATATACCAGTCTCAGCTCAAAACTTACTGCTAGTATGTCAATGATATTGGAGTGCAAGCCACGTTTTGGAAATGGCTGCAAGATGACTAGAGGCTCTATGGTGCTAGCAAGAGGTGCCTCGTGTTATACCTTTGTATAAGCTCCTATGCACATGTGCAAAGCAATAGTAGTTCTCAAGTCACAAAAAATCTACTCATGGAGGAAAAAAGAGGAAACGCTCTTGATTCTCAGAAACTCTATGGAAGCTAAACTTCCAAATAAAAGACTATGCCCCAGCATCATAGGCTAGGCCACATTGGTGAGAAAGGTTTAAAAACCTTGAAGAATAAAAACCTAGTTGAGGGGCTTGAAGATTGTAACCTCAAATTTGAATTATGTGAACATTGTATATATGGTAAACAACACCATGTTTCATTTTATTCCAGTCCTCACAAATCCTCTGGTTTGCTTGATTATATACATTTTGATGTTTTTGGTCCGATGAATGTTCCTTCTTTGTCTAAGTCAAGGTACTATGTATCGTTTATTGATGATTATTCAAGAAGGGCATTTGTCTATTTTTTGAAAAGTAAATCAGAAGTGTTCAGTCGGTTTAAGGAATTTAAGAACCTTGTAGAAAATCAGACTGGAAGGAAAATAAAATGTTTAAGGATGGATAATGGTGGTGAATTTTGTTCTGATGATTTCGAGAGGTACTGTAAAGATCATGGAATTAAAAGACATAAAACTACACCTTACACTCTGCAACAAAATAGAGTTGCAGAAAGGTTCAACAGGACAGTGATGGAAAGAGCTCGAAGTATGCTGAGCAGTGCTGGCTTGGAGGAGAAATTCTAGGCTGAGGCAGTTGCTACAACATGTTACTTGATAAACCGTTCTCCTAATTCTTCTCTTGTTGAGAAAACACCTTTGGAAGCATGGTCTGGAAGAGAACCCTCTTTAAGACATATTCGTGGTTTTGGCTGTGAGGCATATGCACATGTGTTTTATAAGAAAAGATCTAAATTGGAGAACAAGGCTGTCAAATGTATTTTAATTGGCTATAGTGTTGGCATAAAAGGATACAAGCTTTGGAATACTGATACAAAGAAGGTTCTATACAATAGAAGTGTTATCTTTCGTGAGCTAAAGCCTTCTACCTTAGATCTGCAGTGAGAGACAAAATCAGAAAATAAAAAGGATGTAGTTGAAATTCCTCTGACACCAGATAAAGAGGAATTGAAAATCCAAAATGTACCTGAAACTGAGGAGAGCTCAAGTAGTTTTGAGAGTTCTGATGAAGAATAACAACCTCAGCCTCAACAAGTGAGGAGGTCAACTTGTGAAAGAAAGCAACCTGATAAGTATGGGTTCTCTTTGATAGATTCTACTTGTGCCTATGCTTTAATTTCTAGCACTGATGAGCCTAGGACTATGAAAGAGGCATTTAGAATGTTTGATTGAAACTCTTGGTTGGAAGCCATGAATGAAGAAATGACATCATTAGAAAAGAATGATACTTGAAGTTTGGTGCCCTTTCCTTAAGGCAGAAAAACTGTTGGCTGCAAATGGGTATTTAAAAAGAAAATAGGTCTGGATGGTAGTGTGTAAAAATACAAGGAAAGGTTGGTTGTGAAGGGTTATTCCTAGGTAGAGGGAATTAATTATGGGGAGATTTTTTCTCCTGTAGCTAAGTTGACATCCATT